>JAJHUR010136252.1:0-12648 GCA_027495735.1 Lutjanus campechanus | reverse complement strand
TCAAGGCTGTGTTGTAGATATTGATGAAAGGATGATGATATTGGGTGATATGAATGTAAGATGATGCCAAAAGATTGATACTGATTGATACTAATCTGTGTTTTTATTTATTCTTTATACAGATGGCTGAACACAAGAACCCGGTATGGCAACATTTTAGTGAGCCGACATCTGGGAAGGCTCGGTGTGCCATTTGCAATTCAATTTTTGGAAGTATGTGTGGTGAAGTTGAAGTTAAAGTAAAGTTGTTAAATTGTTAAATTTTTACTTTTCAATAAATGTTTGTTTGTTTAAACTTGAGACCTGTACTATTTGTTAACATTGTGTCATTTTTTTTAATGTAAATTGAGGGAGCAAAAACAGTATCGGCCACAAATATTGGCCCAAGAAAATTGGCAGTCCATAATCGGTCATTGGCTAAGGGTGATGGAAAAAAATCGCTATCAGCATCGGCCCTAAAAAATCCATATCGGTCGATCCCTAATTTATTCATCTAGATAGTTTTGATGGGGTTTTGAAGATATTGGCTGTAGAGACGCCTACCTTCTCTCCAAAACCATGGAACTAGTTGGCACTCAGCTTGTGGTGCTCAAAATGCCAAAAATGCATTTGAAAAACTCAACAGCAATGTCTCTTTCCAAAAATAATAACATTTATTTAAGACAATCTACACGCCCTGCCAGCAGTTTCATCTAGGAACTATTTCCCTTTTTACTTAACTACATCCAACCACATGTCTGTGACATACATGTGAACATTAATGGTGTCGACTGAGCTGTAACCTTGTTGTAATTATTGGATTTTATTGAACACATTTGTTTCCTGTGAACCGGAAACGAAAAACCCAATTTCAGCCTCAATGAAGCCAAACGTGTGAAATTATTTTAAATGTGCAGCTCAATTTCAACCAAAAGTCCTACCTGAAAACTAAATAAAACTGTCAGTGGTGAAAATCATGTTAAGATACCTACTTAGTTTGACATCCATCAAACATTCCAGTGTTGATGAAGTATGGGCACACAATGGTGGTCTTGACACCGTCTTTCCCAGTTGCCAGCAGCTCCAGACCAACCGACTCTGCAAAACCTACTGCTGCAAACTTGCTGGCACAGTAGTCTGCAGGGAGAGGGGGCACAGGTACAGGAACAACATGTTAAAACAATAACCACTTATCTCTGAGAGGTCAGGTTATGCTCTTATTTGTTGTTTACCTCAAATTTCATGTGAGCAGGACAGGAAACAGTTATTTTTTTTATCTCATCCAGATGGGCCGTGGCAGGGATTTTATCATCAAACCCACAACTTATTCCTAAATACACTGAGTTTTCAGTGCAGGAAAGTTGGTGATTTACTTATCTCATTCATTCGGGACTGATCCTCTTCACTTACAGATAATTAGGGTTGTGATGGTTTGGATTTTTTCTGACCATGATGAAAAAGAATAGTGAAATAATCCCACAGGATGGCTTATATATGCAATGTGTATGCAGCATGCAAGTATGAGAGAGAGAGAGTGAGCAGCAGAGAGTGTCAGTGCTGCTCAGAGTGGACCAGAATCCTAAAGTTAGAAGAAAGTTGTCACTGCAGTAAATGTACAGTTCAGGTTACAATGTGTCAGTCAGTTAACACTGCAGTCAAGACCCAGAACAGTCACATCTGTTAATTCCCAACCCAATCCCAACCAGTGATGGACATTAGTCCTGAAGTAAGCTGAGCAATAAAGGCTAACAATAACATCACCTTTGTGCCAACAATGTCAGCTCTAGTGCGATCGCTTCCCATTCACAAGCTTCGTAATCCAGCCTTGAACTTCAGCACTCTTGTTTTTTTGGAGATTTTGTAAAATAAATACATCATGATAAATATAACACTGAATGTCTTCTGTGATTATTTATCCACTTTCTGTCTTGAAAACAGTTGTTGTTGTTGGCTGTCCACTTGCCATCCCATGATGCCGTGTTGACCAATCAGAAGCTGTGCTCCGAACGTGTGTGTGTAGTTCTGTTCTCAAATGCATTGCACAATGAAATAACATGAAATTCAAAATACAATTTGCAGCGATGACGGTAATGAGACAAATGACTGCGGTATTGTGGTAATGTGGTTAACGTCACAGCCCTACAGATGATTAGGAAACCATATGTAAAGTGACTTCCCAGATACTAAACAGCATTCATTTTGTTTTGCTCAGTTAATCTGAAAACAGGCTGTCATGGAAGAGAGTTAATTAAACAAACCGCCTTCAGAAACACCTCAACCATGTGTTCCCTTGACAGCCAGTAGGAAAAAGGTCACACTAATGTGTATTTGAGGACTTGAGGGACACTCAATTAAAATTGTCCGTACCTCAAGAGCTTTCCACATTAATGATATATATTTCTTATTATTATGAAAACAATTATATGATATTCAGGATGGAATTCTGTCATTTCTGAGTTAGGCTGCTGCTATGCTCTATAGGTATGATCTGTCAAGGAAGGGATCGAGTCAAGCAGCATGACAAAAGCAAATCACTGCTGTGCCTCATCAATTGTTGTGTTAATGAACCTCGAACAGTCTGTCTCGTTAGAGCAGGGTGCAGAGCTCCCTTTGATGAAGCTGAACATCCTTTGCTAAAATAGAAAAAGCTCACAGCATTTAACAGTTATAACAATTTCTTCTGCTTTTACAAATGCAACAAACAATGATTTCTGTTTTTCCAGGTTCTGTGCAATGATTTCAGTTATTATTCTAAAATAAATTTCAAATAGCATTAGAGGTTATATAAAAGTATACAGACCATGTGACAATATATTTTAACAAAATATCCTTTGCAGATCATATTCCGATTGTAGCTTTTGAACAAATATTATCGTAACATTTTCTTTTTCTTATTTCTGGCCTTAGAGGACAGTAATCATTTTGTGACTTGGTTACACCTTGCATAATCTGACCCAGGCACGGTTACAGGTGATAAGGCACTAAAATCTGACTGACAAATATAGGTGAGAGGGCAACTCAGTCTTGGAGAGTAATGATCTATTAAATATGAAGATTTTCTGAATAAGACCATGTAATAGCAGTTCTAATAAAGTCAGTTGATGGTTAAGGTTGGCCAGATTTACTAGTCAAAGAGAACAGACGTGACCTAAAACTCTAAGGTCATTCTTTTGTTGTCTCTACACTCATCATTTAGAAACTACTTTTCAGCGGGTGAGTTATCTTCTGTCCATCGAGCAAAGTCTGCAAACTGACTTCATAACACAGCCCTGGAGTTGGGAAATATGCAGAGTAGAATTAGGGCAGAGTTCAATGGCAGTGGCAGATTGTGTAGTGCTGGCCGGTATGTTTGTGACTATCACACTTGAACACAGATACAACTGTGAAGATAAGATTAATGGTTTGGACTTAACGAGATTCCTCCTTTAGGAAGGAAATAAACTACAAGGTTACAGAGACTAAAGCCACAGCGGCCACACCTCCTTCTTCTTAAAACCCTTTGAGGGATAAGTTTGTTGTTTCCATAAAGCACTACAGGTACAACCCCGACTTCAAAAAAGACGCTATGTAAAAAGTAATTATACAGAATCTGATCATTTGCTAATCCCTTTGACACACAGTTATAAACAGAAGTTAAGCACTAAATTAAGTGTTTGATTTTTTTAATTTTAAAATTTGCATAAGGACCCCCGCACACTGTCTAACTTGCATTTATTTGTGATGTTTCTGTACTAGACCTTCATCAGGCAAACGTGAAGATTGTGACTGGTTGTAGACTGAGAACTACCTATTTACATCATTTACATAAATGGTATATTGCAAGTTAGACAGTGTCTGGGAGTCCTTTTGCAACTTTTTGGTTGGCTCCCTCTCTCCTATGCACCCGTCTCATCTAAGAGATGTGCCAAGTGTTCCTTTGTTCTGAATTTAAAATGTAACATAACAGTGCTGCAGTGTTGGAGAGTGGTTAACTACATGTAGTTTAATTACGTCTTCAATGTCCAAAAATGTTCACTTTACTCTTCATCATTTCAGTTGTTCCTGTGTAACTATATGAGATTCCAAATTTCAGACTGATCATTTTCCACAACATAGTTTGGATGTACAGGGCATCCAACAAGGATATGGAGTAGTCAGACTGTGGGAAATAATAGTGTTGGGGGCATGTCCGCCCAGGAGAAAAATTTAGTCCATACAAGCCCACATTTGGTGCCGTCATCAAAGTTTTAAACATTGATACCTAGTTTGACACAAGGAGGAGGCAGCATCCCTGTGTAATTTGGTTCCAATGCAAATTTGCGTAGTGAGTGTATAGTGCCTTCTGGCTCTTGTATGATAGCTCAGAAGAGCAGATTGTTGGTAAGGAGTCCCCTCCTCAATGAGTCCTGTAGGTCCTCTTCCATGAAGGCCGCCATGTTGAACCAACATGTTTCTACAGTGGCCCAGAACAGACAAATCAAACATGAGGTTCTACAACACACTTGGATAGGGAGGATGAGATGAGGTGTTTGCAATCTGCAGGCTAACCACTAGATGCCACTGAATCCTCCACACTGGTCCCCTGGTCCTTTAATCCAACGCAGAGTAATAGTCCACTCAATATCTACTCACCACTATGCCGATCTTCAGTTCATAAAACAATCCTTCAATTTCAAGAATTTCCCAGTTTGGGATCAATAAAGTACTATCTATCTAATCCTGGAGTTTCAGCAGAAAACAGGGTTGCAGTTAATGGCAGTGAATGGAGACCAAATGTAAATGTGAAAAAAAAGAACACAAAACAAACAAAATGTCTCCATCCTGCTCGTGTGGTGTAATCCAAGTATCCAAGAGCCACGACAGTAAAATTTAACCACAAAAGACACCATGTTTACATCCTACCTGCTACATGCTACAGTTGATATTTCTGCTAAAAACATGGCGTAAATGGCGTCTTTTGCGGTTAATTTTTAATGTTGCGGCTCGCGGACACTTGGATTACACCACACAAGCAGGATGGAGACATTTTGTGTTTGTTTTGTGTTCTTTTTTTTAACGTTTTATCCGTGGTTACCATTCACTGCCATTGTACTGGATGAGGCTGCTACCCTGTTTCTCCTAAAACTCCAGGATTGTTTTGTGAACTGAAGACCTTCACCCATCATCACATCAGCATAGTGGTGAGTACATACTGAGTGGCTTATTCTGGCAAAGTGGAATATCACTTTAATGATTAATCATTAATCAATGAATCGTCATTAAGAATTTAACTAATTAAAACTGTATCCATGAGTATTTACTCTACAGTCTTGAAATGTCAGTAGCTGCACCGAACCGTGAACTGAAGATCTTCACCCATCCTCACATCGACATAGTGGTGAGTACATATTGAGTGGACTATTACTCTGCAGTAAAATATCAGTTTAAGGTGACTTACAGTAAAGCAAAATCAACATATTTCTTTGAATGACATGAAAGACATGAAGTTTCCTGCTGCTAACTGCTACCACAGCTTCTGTGTCCACTGAAAATGACGGTCAAAGACACATAACTTGCTACTGACTGAATGAAATAAATTAAAATTAAACCCGTCTCAAACAGAAATTGTCTAACATAAACATGATTTCACACTAAATGTGGTGACAGTTGAAATGCCAGTCTGACCATTAGGCTACAAATTTTCATGCTAATTGTCTAATTTTTCTACAAACAAAAATTTATGAGCATTCAGACAGAAATTGAACACTTGCACAATATGTATGATATGACTATGAGGAGAAAACACACACCTGCCAATCCATTGACTCCTATGAGTCCAGCAGAACTGGCAATACTGACAAGATGGCCATGATTGTTGGCAATCATGGCAGGGAGGAAGGCCTTGTAGGTCTGAGAGAAGACAAAAAACAGGGAAACAAAATCAAGAACCATGTTAATTATTCTAGAGCTTTCAACAGCAACACTACAATATGAATTCATCTGTGTGTAAATCAGCATGTTTTCTCAGATGAAGTCTCCATAAAACAAAACATATGGGTCCACATGTCTGATGTGCCTGACTGACCCAGAAGTGAGCCATAGTGTTGACCTCCACTGTCTTCTCAATCAGAGAATCTGGAGCATCCATGAACTTCTTCCCTGTCACGATTCCGGCATTGTTCACCAGGATGCTGACGTCACCCACCTCTCGCTTCACCTGCATGGAGCAAAGGGAAAAGTTTGTCATGTACGATGTGAATATTTTGTAAAAGATATTCCCAAGGCCAGAATTTTTAGCCCGCTCAGGAGCTGTTGATGCCCTGAAAAAAATTACCGGTCCAAGAATCAGATTGTGTTAAGAAATGCCACACGATCATGTGAATTCCTGGATATTAAATGTTAATCTGCAATTTTCTGTAGTGGTCGCAGTAGGCCTGGGTGATAAAACAATAGTGATATGTAACTACAAGAGATACATCAACAAAAGCAATAAGAAAATAGGTCAATAAAACGTTTGATAGTTTGAGACTTTGATACTTGTATTGCAAGACTTCGTATATCTTGCGATATTTTCGCACGTGCATCCATTAAGAGATATACGAAGTCTCGCGATACATCGACACCATGTTTACATGCTACCTGAGAGGCTACAGTTGACATCTTGGCAAAAAACATGGTGTAAATGGCGTCTTTTGTGGTTAAATTTTAATGTCGCGGCTTGCGGACACTTGGATTACACCACACGAGCAGGATGGAGACATTTTGTGTTTGTTTTGTGTTCTTTTTTTTCTTTTTTTTTTACATTTTATCCGTGGTCTCCATTCACTGCAACCCTGTTTCCTGCTGAAACTCCAGGATTGTTTTGTGAACTGAAGATCTTCACCCATCCTCACATCAGCATAGGGGTGAGTACATATTGAGTGGATTATCATCTAGGTTGATAAACATGGCAGGAACTGCACCTCATTTGACATTGTTGTGTCTGGTGGAGACATTTGAATAAGGACGATTAAACTTTGAATTAAAATGAGAGAAAAAAAATTACAAAAAAAGAAAATGAGGAAATAAACACATTTTGTATCTTATTGATTATTAATGATTAATTGATTGTTAGCATTTTCAACTGTTTAAGGAAAACACAAAAACGTTTGTAACCCAGGTTTGGAGAGGTGACTGTGACATCAACGGTTAAAAGTAACTAATACTTTTGCAACAAATACTATTTGTAACACCAGCACTTTTACTTGTAACTGAGTAATATTTTAGTAATGTATCAGAACTAGTACTTGAGTACAGATTTTCAGTACTCCATCCACCACTTTTGAAAGTACCGGAGATGTAAAAAAGAAGTGCTAAGTGCTTTTTTTTAAAAAAAAGTTTAAAAGAAGTATTGTTTTTTTTTATACCCATACTGTATCAAAATTCCAAATTCTGGTATCGTGACAACCCTATTTTCTATCCATGTATGATCATATCTAAATATCTAAATCTCCCTGCTCTTTCATTTATTTGTACCTGCAGGATGTCTACCGTTTCTCTCTGACTCACTCTGTTGAGTGTTTTGTCAGAGTGATTGTTATTTGGGGTGCTTTATGCTCTAGGCGTGTGGACAGCTGCTTTGTCTCCTGCTCTGCTCTATGCTGGACGCTGACAGTGCGTGACCATCTCCTCTGCTTCTCTCACCAGTAGTTTTTTATGTTGTTTTCCAGTTTTATTCCCTCATTATGACTATCAGGTATTGTACTGTCCCCGTGCCACCTGTGCACATATGTTCTGCTGTGATGCACCACTGCACATGACTGGTCACTGATCTCTCATGAGGTTGGCGTGTTTGTGATACAAGCTTCTTGTCTGTTGATGTGTTGTGACGGCCCCGAGCCACAACACCACCACAGTGCTGATGTTAGCTCCTGCCCACATGTATTGTATTGGGCCAATTCAGTGTCTGTTTACACAACAGTCATCTCTCCCCCTCCATGAACACGCACACACAGGCAGACACACACAAACAACACAAACACACAGACTACTAGACTCAAATCCACATATGCATCATTTGCAGATATGCAATCAAATACGTCAGGGCCGGGTAGTGCTGATCACGACTGGCCTTCTCCAGGCAACACTCTGATTTAACTAGCAGAGATTTATGTTTTTATAAAGAGTTTTTGTGTAGCATAGTGTCAGTTTTCTTTAAGATGCATAGAATAGTGTTGAGCTGCAATGATTACTCAATTAACTGATAATCAACTGATTATGAAATTAATCGCCAATTCGTTTGATATTTGATTTGAGTTTTCTTTTTTAAGAAAAAAGTCAAAATTCTCTGATTTCAGCTTCTTAAATGTGAATATTTTCTGGTTTCTTTACTCCTCTCTGACAGTAATCGAAGATCTTTGGGTTGTGGACAAAACAAGAGATTTTAGGATGTTATCTTTGGCTTTGGGAAACAATGACTGAGGTTTTTCACCATTTTCTGACATTTTAAAATTCATTGATTAATTAAGAAAATAATCAACTGACTATCAACACTGTTTCGATCATCGAAACAGTCTCACTGAATAGTAACCAAGTGTCCTGGGTTAACTTAACATTATGAACTTACTGAGGAAACAGTAAATAGGATGATGGTCCATTGATAGTTATTTAGAACATTACGAACAGCCAGGTACTTTACAACAACATAACAGATATAGAAATCTACATTTTTCAAGAATCTCACAAAAGCTGAAATTCTGAGTAATTTACATGTGATGTTGCCTGGTCATAGATCAGAGCCTGCGTGTCCCAGTGGAAGTTGTGTCTATTCAGAAGGTTTATGTTTTGGCATAAAGCTACTAGATCAGCCCCAGTAACTGAATTTAATTCCAACAAGTGACCACTATCATGTTCAAGTTTTCAAAAATAGTCTCACTGCAAGAAAGTGGTTACCATGGGGACTCACACATTAGGGCTGCATGATTAAGGCCAAAATGTTCATCACGATTATTTTGATCAATATTGAAATCACGATTATTAATCACGATTATTCATTATGTCTGGGAAAACATTTTTATTGCACTTTCTATTTTAAATAAACAATACGTGAACAATTCTTTCAGTTCAAAATTAAACTTAAAATAAAAATAAATCATAAATAATAAAATAACATTTTCGCTAGCTGGGTTCTCCTCACTAACAAGATGGACACACTGCTCTTGCTTGTTTGTTCGGCAAAAGTGGATTTATCTTCATGTTTGCTTGTAAACCTGTGTGCAGCAGCACCATGGAGGAGCCATTTAAGTAAATGACACCATGCTTTGTACTGACATTTTTGGCCACGCAAGTCAAACCGTGTTGCTGCTGAGTTGCATTTTCATGACCACTTATATCGCGGAGAGCCGCGCCCGACGTGAACCGCGAGCCTGACTCCTCTCCAAGCGGGCTGCAGTTATGTGGCGCTGACCGCGGCCCCGAGCCTCCTGTCTGTCCCCCTCCAACAAGCGAGTGTTGTGATACTGAGCTCGTGTGTGCAGGAGAGCAGAGAGAAAGACGTTTTTAAAAGTCTCTTTATCTTCAGCTTTCTGTACTTTTATATCTTCACACTGAATCTTCATGTTTTTAAATGTAGTTTCTCTCCTGTCTGTGTTTTTTACTGTCAGGTGTCTGTTTTATTACACACAGTTGATGTCTGTCGGTCTGTGCTCGCTCACGAGCCTCGTTAACAGTTGTTTGCCCTCATGAAGGGCGTGCTGCTCATCTAGTAGGAGGGGCTGAGGACACAGAAAACCAAACCTAACTCAGATGAGACTCAAATATCAAGTTTTCAGGCTTTCTACCTATTGCAGCTTTAATGAAGCCCTAACCTTTCGTTGGCCCCCTGGTGGTTGGCTGACTACTGGTTGAGAAAGTGCTTGATTTGATAAGCAGCAGAGCTGCTTTTTAAATGTTAAGATCGCCGACGATCATGCTCATTTAATCGTGGCGGCCAAAATCATGATCGTGATTAAAATTTTATTAATTGTGCAGCCCTATCACACATGACATAAATCATCACAGCTATCTCAGCTGTCCACACAGACCAAAATAATTTCATTCCAATACTGTTTAGGGACCCCAGTATCTAGAAAACAGAACATATCATTTAAAAAACAAACAAACAAAAAAAACAATAAATAACTAAATTTCTACTGCATGTAGACAAACTGCTTGGAATTAGTATAAAAGTGGGTATGTCTGTAAAGGGAGGAATCACTTGTGTACACATAGAACCCATTTTCATTTGAATATCCTGAGGTGAGCGGTCAAGTTACCCCTTTGAAAAAGACTATGCTAGTTTTTCCAAAATGTAGCCCAGGTTGTTTAACCCCACAGACCAGCAAGTCTGTCACGGTTGGTACTCAAGGATTTCTTAGGTCCTCTTGTTTCATATGATACTGGTATCTTCACTTAAAGCTACAGTGCGTAACTTCTACATGTCTGTAAATGTCCGTTTCACCCAAGCCACTACTAGAGGAGATGACACAATGCTGATTAAGCCGATCGTCTCCTCCAACATCTCGCGGTAATTTTCAATATATATCATTTTTGCTTTGCTTGTCAACCAACGACATTCCCGTGCTGGCGCACAAGAAATGACGCGTTTTATCTCGCAACAAGAAGGGAGGGGGAGGAAGAGCGGAGAGCCTCATAGCAAGAGGCAGAGCGCAGGTAGAAAGAGAAACCAACATGGCAGAGAACCCAAAGAAGTGGCCGAGACACGGTTCAGAAGTGGATCCTACCACAAAGAAAAAGCCTGGACGTTCAACTGAAGGACTATTAGCAAAGAAGGAAAGTGACCAATGGAGAAGGCAAACACTGATTTGTATTGGCGTCGCTTTTCCTTGGTGGAGAGCCCTGAAGGAAGAAACTGGGTGAGGGCAGACACGGATGTTGCCTTGCTGCTGTTGGATAAGTAAGTGACTTGGTTTATAATTATATTATGAGTAGTATGTGTTGCTGTTACATGTACTGGACCTAGTACTTTATTATTTTCTTGGAAATGGTGCTATGAACGTAATGTAATGTTCAGTGTTGGGGGTAACGAGTTACAAAGTAATGGATTACAGTAACGATATTACTTTTTTGGGTAACGAAGTAAAGTAAGGCATTACACTGAAAATATCGGTAACGAAACTACTTTACTAGACTATAGGAACGCGCTTTCCTGCGTTACCCAAGCCGTCTTTGCCTGTGTGTAAAGTTCTGATCTGTTACGCCACTGTCCTATCCCAGCGTCGCCGCGCCTGAAAAAAACGCGGGTTTACCACGAGAAACAGCAGTTCAGTGCTTCAATATAATGTTGGCTCAACTACAGTCGTTATTTACTTGTGTGTGTCTTGCTTTTCACTGTAGTTTTAACTGTTTCATCTGTTCCGCCTAAGCTCCAGCTCCTCTCTCTGCCTGCAGTCTGCCTCCCCTGCAGCTGATCTCTCTGTCTCTCATGTGTAGAACGATGGAGAGACTAGAGCCTCTTTACAGACACTTGTGCTGTTTGTCTTGACTTGGTTTGACTCGGCTAGTCAGGCCTGCATGGCAGGGATTCACATCTCAGCGCTGCCGAGGTGTGTGTCTGTTAACTGTCTGAATCGCGCTTGTTTTTATTCAAGTGGCTGACGCTGGACGTTTCACTTCCTATAAATCCTTCAGCATAAAAGCCCGTCATTATTTTTTTAATTAAAGGCTTTTATTATGAAGCAGCAAACTCAGGAAGTCTTGTTTTCATCAGCAGTAACTTAACAGGAATCCTATCAGTTGAAAGCAACCGTGAAGAAACGGTAAAATAAAGAAATAAAGCAGAAACCTGAAAGTTCACACAGCGATACAGGAGAGAAACTAAACTTCAAACCACAGAAATCAATTTAAAATTAAATTTCTGTTTTTATTTTATGGGATAATGTGACCAGACGTTTTTTTTTATATTTTTCATTGACCATTTAATTTATTGTTTGCCGTGAATCTAATGAAAAGCTGGTTTTGTTCTCAGGAGAAGAGTTTTTTCCTCATACTTCCCAAAGCCTGTGTTATGTGTGTTACCTCATCATAGCATCCTTTATCCTGTTGTTTGATTTTACAGTGAGGCATATTTCTTGGTCCAGACAGGGATATTGTTAGTTCATTTGGTTTTACATGCCATGCTGTATACATTTACAATAAACACTATGCGGACAGGCTAAGTGATGATGATGTTTGTCCATATAGCTACACGGTAAATGAAGAAACAGTAAAGTAAAGTAATAAGTAGTGAAGTTACTTTTCAAATGCAGTAACTAGTAAAGTAATCTCATTACAATTTACAGAAGTAATGAGTAACTAGTAACTAATTACTTTTTTTGAGTAACTACCCCAACACTGGTAATGTTAGCAGCCTGGTGTTCGCCACGTTGTGTAGCGAGAGACAGTGTCGAGCAGTACACGGTGTGAAGCGAGTTTTACTCTGCGTACACGGTGTGTACACCTGGGCATACATCATATGGAAGTGCCGGCTTTATTGTTGTAATAACGCAGAATTCTGCTAGGGGGTGACAGAAGTTACGCACTATAGCTTTAAGCTTTAAAGCGATACTCCACTTTGCCAGAATAAGCCATTCAGTATGTACTCACCACTATGCCGATGTGATGATGGGTGAAGGTCTTCAGTTCACAAAACAATCCTGGAGTTTTAGGAGAAACCTGGTAGCAGCCTCATCCAGT
>JAJHUR010136251.1:1118-16154 GCA_027495735.1 Lutjanus campechanus | reverse complement strand
TAAAACGTTAAAAATAGCACACAAAACAAACACAAAATGTCTCCATCCTGCTTGTGTGGTGTAATCCAAGTGTCCGCGAGCCGCGTGATGAGAGTCCATAAATACAATAAAACCCACTCTTAGTTCATAAATATACTCAATTTGTGTGTTTGTGTCAGTTTATGTGTCTTAGTCATTCTCCTACCAGCACTGTTGGCAGTTCCCAAACAGCTTGAGGTGCTTCACCACCACCCTCTGGCCTGGAGTAGGGCCAATCTTGATTTACATGTGGGAAAACCTGACAAATAGTGTCTGTTCCTGCCAAATTTGAGAACCTGAACCTAGTCAGATGTCTCTCTCTGTTTTCTCATTAGGTATTGTTTCTCCTTGAAACACATGTCTTGCATGAACTCAGATGATTGGAACTCCCCTGGGACCAGACCTTTGAATCTGCCCTTACTACTGAATTGACTGATGCATCTGACATTGTGACATGAAACAACAGTTTCACGGTTGAACAACAGTTGATCCATGAGCGCTGCGGACGGACTAATGATTAGCCAGTGAGCACCATGGGTGGGACTGCTGTTGTCAAGCTGTTGTGTAAAATTGTCAAGCTGACATTAGATTCAGGCAGATATGATGGTTGATAGTGATTTGCTACAGAAAATCAAAGATCCCTCCCCCACAACAGTCGGTTCAGGTGGAGGTAATGCAGAATGAAGATATTTGAAAACATTCGACATTTGAAAATAAAAGAATGACCTTTTAAAGGGGCAATGAAAATACATATTTTTTCCCCTGGCCTGTAGGGCTATTTATACATAGAGGTTTTATTTATTTATTTATTCATTCATTTATTTGGCCGTTGAGATGCCTGCCTTTTCTCCAATATAATGGGCTAAATGGCACTTAGCTTGTGGTGCTCAAAACACCAAAAAATACATTTGAAAAATGCAAAACCCTTCAAAACTCTTTCCAAAAATTATGACCTGATTACTCAAGATAATCCACAGACCTTGTTGTGAGCAGTTTCATGTAGGAGCTACTTTCTTTCTGTTATAGAATCAACCAGAACTACTTTCTTTCTACTAAAAAAAAAGTGGTTCCTACATGACATCTCTATGGCCGATATCTCCAAAAGTCACACACCAAAAATGTAGAGGGATATATAGCACTCAAATGTGATAGACCTACACACAATCTGTTCTCAAACAGAAGTACATATATTTGTGTAAAAAAAAAAAAAACTCTGGCAAAAGTAGAAGTAGAAATTCAACTTCTTCACTCAAGTAAAAGTGAAAGAGTACAGGCTCTTGAAGTGAGTCTCCCTGTCTTGTTACATCTTTGACGTCATTTTCATCTTGATGAGTGTTATTCATCTTGTTATGTCTTTTTTGTCATTTTTAGTCCTGTTAGATCATTTTTGTCTCATTATTTTGTCTTGTTACAGTATGACATTTTGTCGTCCTGTTATATCTTTTATGTCTTCTTATGCTGTTTTTCATCTTGTCATTTTGTTTAGTACAGATACAGTACAGATACATGAAAACTCTACTTAAGTACAGTAACTAAGTATTTGTACGTAGTTACTTCCCACCTCTGATAGCACGACAGGCCAGGGAAAATGCATTCTGAGTGAAATGAAATCAGCAAAGTGTGATAAACTCAACTATCCTCTGGAAGCATTGCACTCAACAAGCAAATATTTAGCGCAGGGCAAACTGCCAGCTAATTCAAACAATCAATCTTAGAAAGACAAGAGGAGGGATCACATGTGACAACAGTCTAAGGGACAAGTTTAGCAAAAAGGTGTCATGCTATGGCCTCAGTCAAATGAGCCACTCATCACAAGACAGTGACAAATGTCAGGTCACTTGAAATGTAATCCACACATCTCTCCTGTGTCCCTTAAAGGGCAGCAGGCATGGAGCTGATTCCAGATGAGGCACCAAAAGGTCATCTCTGAACAAACATTCCCTTTCTAATAGGGCGACACTTTGCAGCATGCAGCATTAATGCATCAGGGATAAAGGCTGGAAAAGGGAGGTGGTGATTGGATTTCTTTGTTACCATGTAACTGCAAACAACAGTGTGGGCTCATTCTGTTGGGGTTATCACTGGGGAGGCTAACAGTCCACCAGGACACACTCAAATCAAGGTGACAGAATTTCTATCACTGACAGATGAAGTGACATGTTCTGAATGATCAGGTACTGTCATGCGGGTAGAAAAACACACACTCAGGTCATCATGGTCACCAAACCTCTTGACCTAAAAGTCTTGCTTGCTGATCTGACAGAAAGGCATTGATGAACTGTTAACATGTTTCTTCTTCTATCAACTTTCGTGTGAACTAGTGGGTGCAACATCATAAATGCTTTCAAAGATGTGTAAACTGTTCTCACCATCCATACGTCTCCATGCCTCTCAGCCCTGTATATGATGGAGGACTTTTCACCCACCGTAAGTGAGGCTGTTCCAAACAGATATCAACTTTTCACTTTTAGATGTAGTGGGATGTCACACCATACTGAGGCCTTTCAACTGTTGATTGAGGGGGATATCGTTCCATTTACTCCTGTCTCAAGACTGTGAACCATGCTTTTACCCTTTTGTGCAGCAGTACAAGGGCAGAGCAGGTTTATGTAAAATAGGATGGTGTGACAAAGCTAATATTACAGCTTCTTCCATTTTGGACTCTACAGGTTTCCTGCCCCTTGACAGTGACCACTGTCAAGATGGTTTTCAATTAGTTTTGGCAAAATTAGTTTGAAGTATCAAGGCAAAGATGCTCACGAGTCATTTTCTGCAAGTCCAAGTCACGTCTCAAGTCTTTGGTCATAAATCCGAGTCAAGTCTCAACTTTCTTGAAGTTGTTATGAGCATTCTATCGTCTCCATCTATCGTCTGCTTAGAAGTCTGCATATATTACACACTCAAAATAGCCTATAAGCAAGATAAACTTATTTCTGGCATTTTTTCCAATCTGTAATAGCCATTTTAGCCCAGCGGAGGGCAGTGGTGGCACAGCAGAGAAAAAAAACAGCGCTTTCTGGTTAGAGAGGCAAAACGAGACAGCAGAACAGCAGCAAGCTAAAGCTGAGAGGAAATGAACCATGTGGAGCATAAACACAAAATAAAGAAATAATTTAGGGTTTTTTGTTTTTTTGTTTTTTTGAATGAAATCTCTCTCAGAAGGACTACAACATGTAACTGGGCAAAGTTCTGCAGATGATTTAATGATTTTTGTATCCTGTTCTCCCTTGAGAGTTATTGAGTATTTGCCAAGCTGCGCTAGCTAACATACCTGAGTCAATGTATTCGACTATGTATTCTGTAACAGAGAGTGAAAAGAATGAATGGTATTTGCTTTGCTGTCTTCTCAGTTGTTATTATACAATGTGGCAATTTCTTCATAAGACTCATAAGACTTACTAAAAACCAAATGGAGTACAGGCTGCCTGCTGGGGAAGAGCCTTTCTCCCTGTTTTAACTTGTTACTTTGATGTCATGTTCGTCTTGTTTTTGTTATGTAATTTTTGTCTTATGTCTTTTTTTTGTCATGTTATATCTTTTATGTTGCTTTTCATCTTATGCATCTTTTTTGTCTTGTTAGGTTGTTTTTCCTCTTGTGTCTTTTTGTCTTTTACATAGTTTTTTCATCTTGTGACATCTTTTTTGTCTCTCCAGTTATTCCAGCTTCCTGACATGCAGGTAAATAGGTTAACTGGTAGCTCTGAATTGGCCGTAAGTAATATAAATAAAGTCCCAGATGTGGTAATATTGTCACATATGCGACAATAATTAATGTTAATGATGATTTGAGCATGAAAGAGACTACTTCTTGGGCAGACCACTGACAGACAGTCAACTAGTAGAAGACACGTGATAGAAGAGTAGAGAACGTCCAGCAGGTGTGCAGAAGAGCGTCTCCCCCGTCCAGAGGACACATTCACTCCACATCGCTTCAGTACATAATAAAGATATAAGTGCTGAGATCTCACCCCACTCCATTTAAAGGGAAAACACACACTACCTGAGTAGACGAACACTGGAACAATTTGATTTAATTTCTTTAGAACTCTGATTTTTACATGTTGTTTATTTTCACCTCAACCTGACTTGGCTGAAAGGGCAATCAAAAAGAAACTGAGCTTCCCAACTTACAGAACAACACAAGGGGAAAGAACAGTAAGAACTGAACTGACAAACAATCTGAACCCAAGGAAGGTTTTTATGCGTTCTTTTGAGAACTGAATAGTTAACAAAATGCGCTAAAAGAAAAATAACTATACTGTGTCCAGTGCTATTGTTAAGTAAATGCTTGGCTGACCAACCTAAGCAGGCATTCTGGCATTTTCAGTCCTCAATTCCTTAAAAAGTACCCAGGTTATGTGCTTGTGCATACATAACTCCACAGTATGCTGAGGGAATGCTTATATATATCTTTATCTAAGGAATTCAAAACATGTACTGTATTATCATCACCCCTTTATCTGTTACCATACACTATCAGCACTGTTTAGTTGTTTGGTATAGGCCCATATCCATCATTTTATTGCTAATATTATCAGTCATGCAATAAGAACTGTAACCTATTTTTCATTAACAGACTACGACCATATTGTATAATTACACTGGCTCTTCACCTGATTATAACTTACAGTCTACTGCACACATACACATCCCTCTAGCTTCTCAAGCCCAGTGTAATGGCAACCTAATAATCTTATAATGTCACGTGGTCAACAATAAACCCATAACCTGCCTGTAGCCAATGTTGATAATTAACGTTCATTGATCGTTCCCTCGGTTTAACACTAGCCAGCAGATAGCGGCCGCAGAACGTTCACCATCACCTAGACTTGGCAAAGCCAGCACTCGAGCAAGTGGGGCAAGCTAACAAACACTCACCCATCTTTCAAAATATCCAGCTATATTCAGCCTATCTAATCAAATTGCCAGTGCCACAGTGATGGGGTTTTCTGATCACTGCCTTTTTACAAGTACGTCTTTCCTCGGCTGTCCTTGTTGTCTTTACTTCCTGTCTTTATCTGGTTTCCACCCTTTTGAGGTCTGATTGTTTCCACCTGCCTCCAATTAGCCCTCTGTGTGAATTTAGTCAGTTTGTGTTCCCTCTGTCAGTTGTCAGGTCATCTCAGTCTCCTCCCTAGAGTTTCCTGTGTTCTTTCTGGATTATTCTTAGTGGATTTTTAGAATCTTGTTTTTTACTCTTTGTTGGACTGACTTTGTTTTTGTTTTTTTACCTGGTCTTTCTAGCTGACTTTTGTTATTCTGTGTTCCTTGCCTTTCTCCAGTCAGTTCATTTAAGGGCACTTTCACACCTAAAAGTCTGAACCAAGGTCAGATCCAAGGTTCATTTTTTGAGACACATTTTTGGGTCCACCTCAAAACAGAGTTGTGACAACTAGTGACCTCTCTTAACCACAAAGCTAGTAGCAAGCTGACATTACATAGCTGGTGCTAAGCTAAACATGTTTGCTAACCATCAACCACTAACATTAACTTTTACATAAAAAAATAACTCACCTTTCCATGTGCGGTTTCAGGTGACTGATGAAGTTTGATGTGGTGGATCCAGCTGCCTTTAATTTGATGACGCAGATGTTGCATTTAGTGATTCTTTTGTTTGGCCCCTCTGTGAAGTAATACTAGCCAAGGGTTATGCCAAAATGGCATTAACAGCTGCAGGTATTAATCACCCACTGCAGAATCCTCCAGTGCTATGCTCTGCACTTCACATGCCAGGTTGTGATTTTTCTAGTCTGTATGTTTTCTATTGCTCCTCTGTAAAAGTTAAGAAGAATCTGGCACAGGAATTCACCAACTATGCCAAACTTGAACTCTATAAAGAAGCTTCTTGCCAATGTGCCTTTGCAAGTGCGAGCTGGCAGATGCACCCAAAGGTTTACCACGGAGGCCTCAACTCGCGCTCCACAGACAACAGTCCCTGAGCACCAGACTCTTAGACAAACCTCAGGGCTTTGACATGACCAATGCATGACTGTATTGGATAGCTGATATTTGAGCTCCTTTATCTGTCAATGCAGCAACCACTACAGACAGGCTGGGAATGCTAAGTCCCGGGGAGGTGCCCCCATGGAGAGTAAGAGCATTAACACCTCTGATTCACATTACCGTCAGGGCCTTTAGGTTAATGCACCAGCTCACAGGAGGCCTCTGAACTTTACAGTGATGGCATTAACCCAAAGATTCAGGCAGTCAGGACCACCAGCCCTGTTCTGACCCCATCATTACAGAGGCTGTCAGAGATGTGACACTTCCCTTTAGTCTGTGTGGTGTAGATACCAGGTCCAGATTCAATGGAGCAGTTATTGCAATTAAATGGAAATGATTCTTGGATTGTTTGTTCTAGAAAGTTACAAAAATCACAGTCCGCTCCATGGAAGTTAGCAAGAAACCTCTTCTCTGTGGGTCCTGAGAAAATGATGGATTATTTGAATCATATTTAGAATGCAGTTTTCACACTGAAGTCTGTGTCCGGCGGGTTGGGCTGATCATCTATGGCAGTCAGTCATTGACCACTGAGCCATCTAGAATTGTAACATTGTGATTTAAAAGCCGTCTGCATTTGAGGTAGTGTTAGTGTTGCCACTTTTAATGCAACAAAAATAAGGGACACCTTGCCAGTGGCCCCATGCCCAGGGGACACAAATCAAGAAAATGTATTTCATGCACTCTGGTTACTTTTTATGCACCAACTTTTTTCTGCTTTTTTCTGCATGAATTTCAAAATCCTCTTCTCTCAACAAGAATGTAAGGAAATAAAGGGTCAGTAGGAGTATTTTGTTAAAAATAAATCACATTTTAACCTTCACTTTAAAACCTCTCAGTTGTGTATGTCCCGTCACAGTAAGGCAGGAATTGTTAGTGAAGTTCTGTTTTCGAGATGAGTGAGAGAAAATGAACATGAGCTGTATCTGCTGGTAGTTGTACTAATGTTCCATTCATCATTTTGTTACTAGACCTGCCAGTTAGGGGAACCCAAGACACTCAGTACATTGATGATGGCTCCGTTTCTTTCTTTTGGCTTCTGTTGGTGTGTTTCTTTCAGTCCTGTCACTGTTATTTGTGCTTTTGTTTTCTTAGTG
This sequence comes from Lutjanus campechanus, assembly GCA_027495735.1. Classification (NCBI taxonomy): domain Eukaryota; kingdom Metazoa; phylum Chordata; class Actinopteri; order Lutjaniformes; family Lutjanidae; genus Lutjanus; species Lutjanus campechanus. Next base: position 9,039 of record JAJHUR010136251.1, on the reverse strand, counting down.
TAGCTTCCTCAGTTTAGCTAGCCAGCTAACTTTGTTTCAAGCTTCAGAGGCTGAACACAAGTATGCAACATGTAGTGCAAAGATTTGGCTTAAATCGGGCTATGTTAGACAGAGGAGATTTAATGTCCTCGCTCCCTTTGCTGGTGATAGAAGTTTTCTCAACTGAGTGAGACAGTTGGAAGTTGCCGACAGAGTGACAGTGGGAAGAGGCGGCGACTACAGTGGTGAGGTGGTGAGCAAGTTGTCTTCTCTGCTTTGTGACAGCCAAACATTCCACACCCCAAAACCACTGTCATGTACCAGTTTGGCAGACATCGCCCCTGTCTACTGGCAGCGACTCATGTTTCATAGGCAGAATTCAGGCCCATACAACCAGTGTAGCATTCCCCATCATTACCTGGTATGTCCTTCAAGTTTTACAGTTTCTAAAACTATTTCTCCATAACCTTTATAATAATCTATAATTCAGATTGTGAAAGATCAAGCATTTTAGCTGTAACCTCCAGGATTACAGCAGAATTGCTGGAGAGGTGTGCTTTGTAAACATGTTCCTTTTCACCTTTCACCATATGAAACTCATATTTATGAAGTAATTGCAAAGCAGTTTTGTGAGAAGTATTGAAGACTAAGATTAAAGGATATGTATTTTTACACTGGTGATCTGATCCGGACTGTGGCGAAAAAAAACACTTTTAATGCACAAACTTTTACAGGACGTATTTGCCCTCATATCTATCATTATAACTCGTTTCACGGCTGCATCCGCCTCCCTCAATACTGAACCAATTATAATATGAGCTGTATCTATCAATCATACACACATATACACATGGGGGAATAGGGCCCAGGTTGAAAAATATAAATAAAAAGTTATTCTTTAAGTTAACTGCCAACTGATCAGTGTCAAGTTCTTTCTGCACAAAAAATACAACAACTAATGTATTTCTTATATTTCAGATGCATTCAGCAGGGACATGAAGAGCAGGCACAGCTCAATCTAGACAGAGCAATAGTTAAGCATTGGGTTTCTTGCAGTCAGGCCTACTGAGAGCATTCTTGGCTTGTTTGACCACAGATCAAACACTTCAGAGGAAAGGTGTCACATGATTCTCTCTGAAATCTCCCCAGTGTGGCACATTTGAAACATGGCTAATAACTCAACACCACTTGACCTGTTATGGAAAAACACAAGTCTTACGTAATTCATGTCAGAACTCAGTGGGAGAAGGTGTTCCCCCTGTCCTTTCAAGAGGCACTCTACCCTTTCTCCGGCATCTGGCTTCCATCTACGCTGACTCATGTTTCAAATACCCCTCTGCAGCCAAGCGGGCAAGAAGACAATTAAAAGACAAAAACATATAAGACATCTTGTCTCCTTCCTCTGCTGATGGTAGAAAATCCACTGTAGCTTTAAATGAATGATTATTGTTAAATCAGTGTGCTATTTAAAGGCTAACATATGTTTGATTGGATCTAATCACAGCTGAAATTTAAAGTAAATAATAGGGGTGTAACAATACATGTATTTGTATTGAACCGTTTCGGTATGCGACGTTCGGTTCGGTACAGGGCTGTGCACGGGTGAGTTCACGGGCCAGAATTTTTTTTTTTTTTTTGGCTCACGGGCCAGAAGTTGCGTGTGTTTACGTTCCGCCGCTAACATGTGCAGCTACACCTGCAGCTACACCTGCAGCCCGTGCGCATGATGGCTACTGCTAGCAGTAAACCGGAGCTTGAAGACCCTCCCCTGTCGCTAAAGTCTCCTGCTTGGGAACACTTCGGCTTCCTGGTTAAATATTGCAGCGGAGAAAGACAGGTGGATAAACGAGGGCGGTGTGCCGACACTGATCAGCTGAGATCAGGTATGTCTCCGGCAACAGGACAAACATGCTAACTCACCTAAAACGGCACCACCCGAGTGTAAATATCACCGCTACAAGAAGAAAAACCAAACGCAGTAGTGCAAACGCAGCTGACCTCGGCATTCAAGCAGCCTCTCCCTGGCAATTCAGATCGGGCCAAAGCTATAACAAGAGCCATTGGAGTTTTTATAGCAGCGGATCTAAGACCATATTCAGTTGTTGAAAATCCTGGTTTTAAACACATGCTCAAGGTGAGCATGTGAGCCTATGGCTACAATCTGGCTTGTTTACGTCTCTACACTCTGTAATGACGTTCATCAACTTGCACTGTCCCTTCAAATAAATAAATTGAAATTGAGTGAACCCCGGTATGAAGTACACCCAAATGAACAACAAGAAAATTTAGGTTTTGCTTTTTGTTCCCATACTGTATCGAAAATGAACCGAACCGTGACCTCAAAACCGGGGTACGTATCGAACCGAGATTTTTGTGTATCGTTACACCCCTAGTAAATAATAAAATCTTTATATATGACCATTTCTGTGAACTAAAAAACTCTGAACTGCTGTTAAATGGAGCAACTTTTAGATAAGATAGATAATGACTGAATTTTTCATTTTTGGATGAACTGTTCCTTTAAGTATATGCTGTTATCCCCATTTGTATGACTGCGACTTGCCCCTTTCTATAGTGGTAGGAAATTTGCCCCATCTTCAAATATGGACAACCCTTACAGGTAAATTTGAACATTTATATATATATATATATAATAACACTTTGAATGTACTACTTTTTTCATGCACACCTTTACCCTAACAATCTTGCTCATTTATGATATTTTCACACATTTGTTTAAGTAGGAATATTACAAATTGCACAGCAGCAGTGATTTTTAGAATGGACAGCATACATTAGTGCTGGTGTCCACAGATGTGCCAATCTGCCATCACCAGGCAGTTTGAACCACTGGACACATTTTCCAGGTAGTTCTGTCCTCATCCAGTGACAAATGGGAAAAAAAGGAACCTTCTCAGCACTATTTCAGTTTTTAAAAGTTTCAGATCATTTTCCAATCATTCACTTTCCACGCACATCAGCCGGTTCATTCTGACCTGCAGATAAAGGATCTGACCATATGCCAGCTGGAAAAAAAATCACATGGTTGCAGTGTATAATTTGAGTTTTTCCATGAATGACACTTGTTCTCTAGCCTCGCCAAAGGAAAATGCTGATGTGTTAATCAGCAGTGATATATTTAAGTCAGACTGTGTTATTAGTAAATGAACACGACATTACAGGGAAATGTGATTTTTTTTAAATGCCCTCTTCTATTTTCCATGCCACTGTAACTGTCTGGGTCTGAACTCTTGTTCCTCTGTGTCTCTTCGTGAGGAGCAGTGGTTCTAGTCCGAGCTCCCTCCTGATGTCCGAGCTCCTCGGCCTGACTCTAAGGCTGATTACAAGTTACCTGTTAAAAAATGTAATCAGTAACTTACTCTAAGTATCACAATAGTAACAATCATTATTGTTATAGTTATTATTTGATATAAAAAATCACCACCTGAAAGAGGTGTGTCAGGTATTAACATGCACAGGTGCTGACTTTAATTACAGGTGAGCCAAACACGATCATCTGCCGGAACTGATTTCCTCTGCACACAGAAGCAGTTAGCCTTAATGGTGCTGTGCCAATAGCCCTTTCTGGCAGAAATCTTGCTATTAGCACTAAAAACATGATTTGTTTCACGTCTCTAAACCTACCCCAGAAGGGCTTTTAAAGTGTTAAAAAGAGATTGGATGGCTATAATTTACAGCACAGAGCAGGTAAATAATCCAGAGGATAATTAAGAATATAAGACAAACCAAACACATATACAACAGGACGTGACATTATGTTTATTACTGTGACTGTTTGATAAATGCAGCTGTTACAATATTAGATGAATATAAACTGTGTGATTCAGTTTTTGGCGGACAAACGTTTTCACTTTTTGGCATGAAACAAATCAGCATCAGCACCTACAGTCCCAAAATGTTTTCCAGCAGTAGTTATACAGTACAGTAGTACCACGAGCAGCAGTATTGACAGGTTATTGACAGGTTAGCATGCTAACAAACCTTAGCTTACTGGATTTCTATGTATTTCAGCCTCACTTACGGCAGTAGTTAAGTCCATGAGGACTTGGCTTGGGGACCAGACAGTGGCTGGTTCAAGTCCAGCACGGACAAAAAGTACATAATGTGGACTGGTAGCTGGAGAGGTAACAGTCAGGGTGCCACAATTTGCATGTGTGCATACAAGCACATATCAAAAAAATCAAATTATCAAGTACCTTCTTCTCAAATTGTAAGCATTTTCCTTAATTGATCATTGGTAACATTAACATTCAATTAATGGATTAATTGTTATTAAAAAACTATAAAACTTTTGCTCATACCAAACAATACCAAATAACATTTTTTTCCCCCCTTCAATCAAAGCTTTATTTCCATAGCAACATACTGCATATTCTCTGACAGCATTATAAAACGTAAACACATACTTGAATATCAGATAACATGCAGAGAACGTTCATGAAGATAATCTGTTATATTTCAGATCTTTATTTTATAGTAGATCAATTAAGTTTTACTTGATCAATCAAATTCTTAATGATCAATTAATCGATCACTGATTAATTATTATCATCCCTAATCTCGACTCAAGATTGCTTTTCCTTATGTTTGTCTGTTGCTTTTCTTTGGATTCTGTCCTGTCGTTTTGTTGTATTCTTGTGTTGCTTCTATTTGTATCATTGCTGCTTGTTGAATGTTGCTGCTATGGATCCCCCTTGAAAACGAGGTGATCCACCTCAAGGGGCTTTTCCTTCAATAAATTCAAATAAAATTCATTTGTCAAGCTTTTCAGGGTCAACTACATTCATACATTACATTAATTTAGATACAGTTGTTACATTCAGTGACCTCAGCATCAAACTGTCCTTTTTTGGAAAGAGACACTGGTTTTCAATTTTTTAAATGTAATTTTTGCTGCTTTGGTGTAACGGAGTGCCATCTAGTCCCATTATATTGGAGAGAATACAGACATCTCTACGAATGACGTCTCCAAAACTCTGCAACTCACATCAAAACTACATATTTTTGATTTTGGGATGAACTATCCCTTTAGGTAACACTTAATAAATGTGTAAGAGTGCTGAGTAAACATTACTTAACTATAATTAACCATTTATTAATGCTTTTTGTGACCCCTAAGTAACTAACCCTGGCATAATTAACTGTTAATGTTCATTACTGTATTAGCTGTTAATTTTAGCATCTTTATAAACCAGTAAATAATAGATACATGAATATCTCAGTTAACATGAAGACCATTAACAGATGATTACGAGACAAATTAGTTAACTAAGTGTTAGTTAATGCTTATTGCTGCATTAACTAATGACAATTAATGTAACCCTGTTACCATGAATTTTAAAAAAAGATAAAATCTGTTATTGTTCTTTCTACAAAAACGATAAAATGCAAATTGAAATCACTGATTAAATCTATAATAGCTCTGTCCTGATAGTAAGCAGAAGGAGTTAACCAGAAGGAGGAGCTCTGGGCCTGCGTACTGTCACAGCCGGTGTATGCAGACAGAGCAGGAGCTGACAGCCTCACATCTGAGTTTGTCTCGATGCTGTGTGACACTTTATCACAGTCTGTTAATTAACAGCCCAGCTGCTGTTCAATAACACACAAACATCTGCTAGCAGAGAGAACGCTGAAGCTACAACATGGTTTATCGGTGCAGGAGTAGCCTTGACCTGCTCTGCTATGATCAAACTCTCCTGCAGCTGAACAGAACAGATCATAACACAGGTGACAGTGCTGTACTCCCCAACAGCACTGATTTCAAACAGGTTGGAATTTCACTTGTGTAAATATTTTGTGGAAGCAGAGCAGCTCTGAGAGCAGACACTCTCTGACATTCTAAACTCTGAGAGTGGAACAAAGCAAGAGTTTCACAGTGCTGGTTAGTTCAAGGGTTAGTTCAGATTATTTGAAGTGGAGTTGTATGAGGTATTAGTCCACAGTCAGTGTATTACTACAGTAGATGGTGTTCAACATGCCCCCAGTTTGGAGAAGCGGCAGGAGTACTGGTGCAGGAAGCTAAGCAATGTACTGCTGTGGACAGGAACAGCAGCAAAATGTATTTTAGAAAAAAATTAATATCAGTTTAAATGCATGCTATGTTAATATTTTCACAATTTAACCTTGCTGTCAGACAGATTTTCCTGGTGGGGAACTGCTGTTATATAAACCAAATATCACTCCAAACTCCTTTTTACCTCACAGAGCACAGGAGTGTCATGGTTTGGGGTTATTTATTTGTCAGTTCCTGTTGAATATTATAGTCCTGGTCCTTCCCTCTGTTTCCTGCCCTGTTTTACCTGTGCCTGATTAGTTTCTTGCCTATTTAGTTCTTGTGTTTCTGTGTCAGTTTGTCATCACTCTTCTGTGTTTAGTCCCCTGTGCTCTGGATTTATGCTTCATTTTGGACTTTGCATTTGTTTGATGGATTTATGTGTTCCACTTTTGTGGTCTTTGCATTTGTTTGCACTTCTGGATTCATCTTTGGGTTTGACCAGCCAGTCTAGACTGTAAACTTGTCTATGGAGCATCCTTTGTTATTAAAATACATTTGAACTGTTTCCACTTTGCCTGTCTGCATTTTTGGACCCACCATCTTGTTTTATTTTGATACACTGTGACAAGAGGTTGCTGTTCTGCTGCTGCCTCTGTCTGTTAGTTTGTTTGTGTTAGTGTGACTTTGGTTGATTCAACACTAACCCTTTATACACCAAAATCACACAAAAACACAAACCAACAAATTGAGGCAGCTATAGAGCAACAGCTCTGACTGGTTTGTCAAAGGAGTTTGGTTTGTTTGGAGGAAGTGATATTTGACTTTATATAATGGTGGTTGTCTGTCTGACAGCAAGGTAAAGTGGTGAAAATATTCTAAATATAGCATACATTAAACTAATGATTTTTTTTGTTTGTTTCTAAAATACATTTTGTTGCTGACCCTGTCCACCGCAGGACATCGCTTAGCTTCCTGCACCGGTGCTCTTGCTACTTCTCCAAACAGGGGGTGTGTCAACCTCCATCTACTGTAAGTAATACACTGACTATGGAGAAGTACCTCATACAACCACACTTAAAGCTATAGTTGGTAATGTTGGAGAGCTAGCAAGATTTGAAAATGGCACCTCCTCTAAGCTCCACCACCTCCTCCCCCTCCCGCCAGCGATATTACGAATCCTACTATGGCCACGCCAAGACCCGCCTTACTCTGTCTGTGATTGGCTGAGCTCTGCAAGCCTCTAGCCGAACCCGTGATAGATAGATAGATAGATAGATAGATAGATAGATAGATAGATAGATAGATAGATAGATAGATAGATAGATAGATAGATAGATAGATAGATGGATGGATGGACGGACGGACGGAGGGAGGGAGGTATCCTGGTTTCCTGCACACAGAAAGACAGGACAGGATATATGGAATTATAAACATCAGTTTATGTCAGTGGACATTTAGCTCAGTTGGTAAAGTACACGATCCATGAATAGAAATTATTAATTTTATGCGGCTGCTGGTTCGACTCCCACCTCCGGAAAAAATTCCCCCAAAATAACTTCAAAATCTAAGCATTTTTAAAGTTATTTTTTGGGGGCATTTTTGCTTTAGTTGACCGGACAGCCAGAGTAGACAAGAAACGGATCAGAGCGAGAGGGGATGACACGCAGCAAAAGGCCAGAGGTGGGAGTCGAACCAGCAGCCGCATAAAGTTAATAATTTCTATTCATGGATCATGTACTTAACCAACTGAGCTAAATGTCCACTGACATAAACTGATGTTTATAATTCCATATATCCTGTCTTTCTGTGTGCAGGAAACCAGGATACCTCTATCTATCTATCTATCTATCTATCTATCTATCTATCTATCTATCTATCTATCTATCTATCTATCCATCCATCCATCCATCCATCCATCCCTCTCTC
>JAJHUR010136250.1:0-23711 GCA_027495735.1 Lutjanus campechanus | reverse complement strand
TTTTTTTTTTTTTTTTGATGTTGGTCATTGTGTGTCTGATTGCAAAGTGATGCTACTTAGGAGTATTAAACCTGAGTTGTGTGAATGTTCTTGATTTCTCTATAGTTTGAAGTTACTATGATTTCATTAAAAGGAAATTAATATCTAACTTTGTATTACAAATATTTAAATTTTGATTGATTGTATGTAAAGCTTGCCTCCAGCTTCTACGATAAAGCTTTGTTGTGATTTACACATAATGAGTTTAATTCGTATTTAATTAGTAATTTTGTACACTTTTAGAAATAAAAGCATTGATAATGAATGCCAGTGACCATTTTATATCTACAAGTTCCCTCTTTTCTCTACTTTAAGGACACTTCACCCCAAAATCAAAAATACACATTTGTCCACAACCATAGTGCTTTTTATCCATCTAGATTTTTTTGGTGTTAGTTGCCAAGTTTTGGAGATATTGGCCCTACAGATATGTTTGACTTCTCTTGAATATAGTGGAACTAAATGGCACTTGGTTCATGGTGCTCAAGCCCAAAAAACTCAACAGTAATGTCTCTCTCCAGAAATCATGACCTGGGTACTCAAGATAATCCTCAGACCTTGTTATGAGGTGTTTCATTGTAGGGGGAGAGGAGTGATGGAGAGAGACATTGTGGTCGAAAGGAGAGGTGAACTGACCCAGTCTAAGTGGCTGGATCGAGGTGCAGCTTCCTGGTTGCCCATTCACCTCCTACCCTTTCTTCTCGTCCTCATCTCCTCCCCCTTCTCCATCTTCGCACCTTCATCCTAACACTAACACTACTGAGAATGGAGGAAACACAATCAGAGAGTGTTTCCTGAGTTTGATAACCCCTGCACAAAATTACGCACAGTTTACTCTACCGGTATATCCAACCTCTGACAGAAGCGGACAGACCCTTTTCTCCCCGCACAGACCTAGCGCAAGTTAATTTGCTATCTTGACAGCTGAGCCGGTGTAAGTTAGCACAGCCACCTGCGAAACGGCATTGCGTCGGGTGTGAGATTGGGCCCACAGTGTCATATTTGAGAATTAAGGTGGTGTTTTTGTAAACATGCAGGCTGCCACAAGAGGGCTCTCTTGCACTGCCACAGATTTTCCCAGCGGTATGTATTATCTGTATGAGCAGAATGAGCCATACAAGCACATGTAAAGCGTTGTCACGTACCTAAGAACACGTCAGACTGCTGACTCAGCGTGTTTAAAATGGAAGTCGGAGCAGATTCACAAAATTAAACATTACTGGCAGCGGTGGGATTCGAACCCACGCCATCGAAATGACTGGAGCCTAAATCCAGCGCCTTAGACCACTCGGCCACGCTACCACAGCGTCCGTTCACCAGAGAGTACAATTAAATCACAACTCTAGCTGTTTTACGCAACATGTATTTTCGCTATTATTACATCATTCACTTTTTAATTTGTTGTCTTACTTTCATATAAACAGTTGATGGTGGCAACGAACCACCCATTACACTACTCACCCACAAAGAGATATGTCTAATGTTAGCATTAGCTACTGGTTACGTTTTATGATGTTCTTGTTATATCTTTGATCAAAATGCATAACCTGAGAGATCTGTGTCACGGTCACTGTCATTATCGGTGTGCATTGGAGTATACAGCGTCAATATGGGACATGCAGCCAATGAATGCAGTTTTGTTTTTGCACAAACTCTAAAACACTAAATGTAAAACTCATGGACCTTAACTGAGGCATCTAAGGAATTGTTTTTTATTATAGATTGACATTAAATATAAGTAGTATTTATGTTTTATTATTGTATATTTATCATAGTATTATCTTTATTACTTAATTTGCATGTTTTTGCTGCTTAACTTATTCTTTAATGGAGCTTCCCAGCAAAAGTTTTTCACACAGTTGTGCTTGTATAACCTGTGTGGCAATACACATCTTGAATACTGAAATAAGTTCTGTAAAACAGTAATTGTCAACCTTTTCAAGTCACAACCTGCCAGAATAATCAGGTTGGTGTACGCCCTTTATTTTCAATCTGCACTAAAGTGTAAATATTGAAGTTACCAGCGTGCATGTGCATGTGCATGTGTCTTGCACTTGGCTGAGGTGCACATGTCTCCACAATCACAAAGCACCCTTCATTTAAGTTAAAACAGCATGTGTGAGTGTGTGTCTCTGAAGTTAATCTCACTAATAAGGACTAAGGAATTATTATTAGAATTATAAAGCACAATAAATCACAATACACCGGCAGAGTGTGCAGGGGATGGGATCACGGCCATCAGATCGTCTTTAACAGATCAGTCAGCATGACAGCTGAAGCAGCTGTAGTGTTTGTGCCCATGAATTAATTGAGGCACTTGGGCACAGCTGATAGGTGTATCCTTCTGTGTTATAAGTAACTGTTAGCTGTCTAGTATTGATTAACTGTTGGGCTAATATACAATCCCAAGTCCAAAGAAGCTGGGATGTTATGTAAAGCATAAGTAAAACCAAAATGGAACGATTTGCAAATCATTTTCAACTTTGTTTTCGATACATTTTAAGTCATTTCACAGCTAATCTATTCTTTCACGAATCTAGTTTTTGCATTACTGTAATGCTGCTAATTCATTTTCACAATATGTTTGGTCGAACTCTTGACACAGATATCTGCTGATTGCTTTGATGCTGTGTGTATGCTCATGGTCTTGCCAAGACCTGTCCCTTTCCACAAGCACGGTATGCAATCCCCTTGTTTGGAGGTTTAATGGATTTGGGGCGAGAAAAATCTCAGTTATGTAAAACCTAATTATGAAAAGAGACAAAAGCCCCATTAATTTGCTGGACCACAGAGTACACTGGGGGACCGAGGTCTTGAGGAATGAGGAGTCCTCTGGATTCTGTAGGAGAGAAAATGCTTCACTGCTGCTGTGTGCTTTGATTCGAGCCATTGTAAAACACTGCAGGACAGGTTGAAACATTTCTGCACACATAAACTATGTAGTGATCTCTCTTGTTACAGCGTAGCCAGTGTTGGTGTTTCAGACATTAGGACACAAAATACTCAACAGGCTCCTGCATCAATATTTTTACTAGTTAGTAGCAAGAAAAACATGTTAGTCTTCATAGAGGACACCTATAATCACAAAGCGATGCTTTCTGCAGCAGCAAAAGTTTCACAGCTTCAAAACAACACATTGCTAAATGCCTCTAGTGTACTGTATTTCAGCACAGCAGAATTGTCCATTAAACATCTTCTCATGAGAATCACATCACTGTTTTGAACTCAGATTTGCACGTTTTGTCAGGGTGGTAAAGTTCAGCCAATAACACTTTAGGACCTGAACATGTTTCCTGTATATTACTGAGAGTTCCCATAATATATTCCCAGCCGTTTTTGATTTACATTAAAAGGGTTATAAAAATAAACGATTATTTATGCCTTTCTGTTGTTCATGCTAACCTGATCAACACAACTGACTTCCAATGTCCCGCCCCTTTTGTGACCTTGGTCAAATTTCTCCTTTCCTGTTTCCTGGCTACCAAGCTTGCTTAACTGTTACTGGACCATAGAGCAAAATGGGCTGGACTTATGAAGGTTCAATTTCTGTTTCATATGAGCAGCAAATGTCCAAGTCAGAAAAATTTCTTTTGTGCTTTACATTTATCTTTTTTTTCTTCTGATACCTTGTGTCAGACAGAATACTCAAAACCACAAAATACACACCTCAGTGTACATTTAATTTAGCTTCCAGTCACTCTCAGCTGACCAATGTGCTCTGCATATTTAGCAACAAAGAAAATAAATATAATTTAGTCCTCTCTAAACTTACAAAACAAAACAAACAAACAAAAAGAAAAAAAACCTACACAAAAAGAATAAATAAAATAGAATGTGTGATTCAGTCATTAAAAGTGCAGAGTTGTTGTGTGTCCTACTGGCACACAGACACTCGACAGAAGCTGTACACAGACATGAAAACAGAAAGCCGACTATTATGAACAGTTTTCCAGTGTCCACTCATATTTCTCTGGTGACATGCCAATGACCCTCAACCTGGTGAACCAACTAATGCCAACTTACAAAAACCAACTTGCACTGGCCGTTAAGCTAATTATCATAAACTCCTGAGTCTTTAGTTATTACTACAGTTTTTCATCCTATTACAACATTCCAACATTTCTGTTTACATAAGTCATACATAACAGCTACATCTCAAACTTATATCAACACACAAACAATATTCAACGTATTTTGACTCCCCCGGGCACCAAATGATCAAACCACAGGGTTAACATTGTATATAAACACTGAATACTGTTAGAGGTGGACATAATACTTTAGAGGCCAAGCTGCACACTGAAATGTACTTTCTACCAGCCGAGAATCTGACCCATCTAAACCTAAATATCCTTCCATACAATTAATTGTTAACCATTTTAACGTGGTAAAGAGGTGGTTCGTGTTTGTTGTTGAAGTTTGGAATGCATTGTTTCTCTTTGGCTGCGTTGCACCAACAAGGAATAATTTCTAAACTAATTTAACTAAGTTATGTTTAAACCTCTCTTTAAACCTCAGTTTAGTTTTTACAGTAAACTTAGGTTAAATTTAATTGTTAACTTTTCAGCTAGCCAGCAAACAGTGTAACATTTCGTTAAAGAATACAGAGCAGCCAAAAATTAACATCCCCCTCCCTCCTTATGCTATAGGTCCAAACACCACCTGAAATGATAAAGTATTCATTTTTACTTGGGCAAGCAAGCATCTCCATACTGATTAAACTGTATTTCATTTTAGTTTAAATCATTAAACTTGGATTTATTCAACTACGATTAGTTTTTAATTGTGCAACAGAGCTCTGCTTCATTTTAAATCTGAAATTCACTCATTTTAAACCTTGTTTTGCTAAACTCTGATTTAGAACTAACCTTAGATTCAGTTTATCTTTGTTGGTGCAACCCAGCCTTTGTGTAACACGTTTTTTTTTTCCACTTCATTTTTGAAAAGGACGGACTATAAGGAACAGTGCTGACTAACAAAAGCATAGCTCGTCAAAATGACAGCAAATAAGAGGATTGCAGCATGTGTAAGTCGCACAGGGACTGGGTGTGCTTACTGCATCTCCACCCTCTAGATATCTTTATAGCAAAACAACCTCTCAGTTTCTCCTTTGACAAACACGAATGAGTTCAAGTCCCGGCATGATGAATGATCCGCTCATTTGGCAGAGTCCTGGGAACCACTGTCCTTGACTGGACGTCTGTTTTCACTGAGGTCCTCTTTGGTCTTTTGGATGCAGGTGAAGATCTCATTAAAGAGAGCCTTGTACTCGGGCTGTTGGCTGTCTTCTGGAACCGCTGTCAGATCGAACAGCCCTGCTGAGCTGGACAGGCGGCGGCGGGTCCGGGTGCTTGCATAGGGGGTGTTGGACGTCTGGACGGCTTTATGGCTGGGCTCATCTGTCGCCTGCTGGCACCGCCGCAGCAGCTCGTCATATTTCACCTACACAACACACATGTTTTAGGGAAGTGCATATGTTTTCTTTCAACTGCTCTGTACTTCTTAAAGAGATAGTTTGGATTATTTGAAGAGGGGTTGTATGAGGTACTTCAGTATTTTGAAAGGCTGGTTTACATTCACCAAAATCACACAATAAAACAAACAAATCGAGGCAGCAGTGCACCAGCAACTCCTGCATTCTGTAGGGATGCAACAATAACAAGAACTCACAGTATAATAATTCTCACACATAAATTGTACCAGACATGCTGTAAATACACCACCTGCAGTGCGCTGTACTGTGCATCCACCTCATTGAGCAGAGAGATGCCCCTCTGTTTCACCGCCTCCGCTCGCCTTATGCACAGCTGCTCGTGACCGCGACGAATCTCGTCTGGGTTTGTCGCTCTTAAAACACTGTCGCTGTTGCACCTCTGCCGGCTGTGTCTTCTCGGCTGCTCCTCCTCCTTTTCTACCTTCTCTTCCATCTCATCCTGACCAGGGCTGGATCTTTCTTCTGAGGCAAAGAATACTGTATCAGGCAACAGCAGCTGGTCCGGCCTTCTGACACTGGTGGGAGAGGAGGGGACATATTTTTATACATCAATAATATTTTAATATTTATTTCAAGATATCAATGTGGTTTTAGGAAAAAGCATAACACTACACAGCATAACACTGTAGCAACGTTGTGCAGCACTCTTTCTTGATCTGCCCAAAGATTTAGACACAGTTGATCATGACGTTTTAAAAAGAAGACTTTTGAACAAAGGACTATCTGAAGAAACAGTTTATTGGTTTTTGAACTATCTTAGTAATCAGTCTCAGTGCGTGGTATTATGTTTTCATACTGTATCTGTCTACAGCGGTATACCACAGGTTTCAAAATAATTTCCATTTTTACGCTGATGACACTGTTATATGTTGCTGAGTGGCAAACTCTTGTACAGGCCATTAAATACTTGTTTTTATTGTTCAAAATACACTGCTTGAGCTCCAACTTGTTTTAAATGCACTTGCTGGTCTGCTCCCACATGACCGAGGTGTCTTTATCATGCCAAAAAGCGCTGATCAGTATTGATTGAGTTCTCAGGACTTTATGCTCTCTGTCTCAAATGCCTGGGCAGAAACTGGAGAAAGGGTTTTGGGTATTCTGCAGCTTTAGCCTGGAATTTGTTGCGGAATGACTTGAAACTCAAAAGAATTTATCTGGTAAAATGCTTTTAAATCCAAAATGAAAGAATAAGAGGCAAATTCCATAGGATGACAATGTTTTTTCAGCTTACCTGGTTATGCAACTGACTCCTAGAAATGTCTCTTTTTAATGTGAATTTCAATGTTTGCAAATTGTATTTTGTCTCCCTTAATGTTTCTATCCGTAAGTTTGTGTTTTTGCTGCCAAACGTCTTGGCCAGACCTCCCTTGAAAAAGAGATTCTTAATCTCAGGACTCACCTGGTAAAATAAAGGTTAAATACATAAATAAATATCAATATGACTGCTGTGAAGAAGGTCTATTACACCTGTTATAGGCTTTTGTGCTTGTGCTGTATATCAAAAGTTGAATCACCAAGTATCAGTCATAAAAACAGAGCCAAAATAATATGTAAATTTGCCTACGTTTTGGCACAGTCAGCGCGCCACAGAAGCCGCAGCTGCTCCACTTCGGCCTCCAGCTCCTTCTGCCTGGCCCGGCAGCCGTCCAGCAGGGCCAGCCGCTGCTCCAGGCTCCTGTTCTCCATGACTGTCATCTCAATCTCCCGCTCTGCAGTCTCCCTGCGGGTCCGTTCCACAGCTATCTGGCTCTGAAGGGTCTGGAGAGACCGCTGGAGAGTTGCATTCTCCTCCTCTGGGTCTTGGTGCCTGTCTCGGTCATAGAAAGAGTCCTGTGGTGACCAGAGTCCATCCGCATGCCGGCTATCATGTCCTAGGTCCCTGAGCCAAGACACACCAATGTCAATGAATGTGTGAGCATATCACTCTCAGCATAAAAAAAATATCACATTGAGATCACAATACATCAATAGTAGCATTGAAATGAATAAATTAGCTGCAGAATTTCCTCTAACAAGGAAGTTATGTGTTTGGTCCTGTTTGTCAGCTGGATTATGGAAATATATCCCAGAACAACATCTTTGTCATCAACTTTGGTTTTCTTTTCAACATTGACAACCCTTGGACATAGCATATATAAGCACAGTAAACAGGAAAGGAGTGATTCCACCATACAATGAACTAGATACAGAATATAACCATGGCGCCCATTCACTCTAATGAGATTTGCTCGCTGGGCAAATAAGCCAAAAAAAAATTCAAACTTCCGGCTTTACTTCCTGGTTTTACGGCCCACGGAATATGCGCAGTAGTGATTCTCCCCTTGCCCCCGCCCGCAAGTTCCCACTCGACCCACAGACTTTGAGATTTATTGAGCTGTGATGATATCACATATATTTAAATTGTTTTTCTCAAGAAAAGTTTTACAAATATAAAGGGCCATAGATTGATTTTGTCTGCAGTTTGAGGTGTTCTGTCAGCAATTTTACAGATGTTTGTTTTATAACAGTGGCTTATGGGAGAAAATACTTTTTGGGCCGTAGGGGATATTTTTTCACAGTGAGTGGACACTAAGAAAAACTGGAGGTAAGGCTGAACAGCAATGGCATATCTAGGTTTATATATTACATCTATGGGCACCGCTGGGTACCAAGTTTGCTCTGTACTGGGAGCACAGAGCAAAAAGGAGCAGGGAAGGTCAATTGAGTGGTATTTTTTTTGCTGTAATGTGACTTTCTTTTATTGAATTTTGTTAGAATTTTATATAACGTACATTATGTGATCAATGTGATCTTTTTTTTGTTGTTGTTGAAGTTGTTTGAATCACTTCCAGTATGAAGTAATTGGTAGCTTGCAAAGCTATGCTTTCAAAGCAGCCTCCCCCACACTGTATATTATACACTGCTGACAATGTGGGAAGATTAACTTCCTCCTCCTTTGGATTATGTCTAAAGGAGGAGGTCTGGTCTGGCTCTGGATGACCTGTAGGTGTCCAGTCAGCATACAAGGGGCTGAGACAGTAATACACAGACGGTATGACCAGACTAGACAGCAGACTGGAGAACCTCCTATTATTCAGATGCTTTTAACTACCCTTCACTCTTTGGTCTGTGTGAAGGCGCAGGAAAGACAAATCATCTAACCACATTACCCTGGTTATAACAAGCTAGATATGCTTTCAGTAAATCAAAATTCCCTGTGACTTTATCTCATGATACTGTCATCGTCTACCCTGCAACTTCCCCTGTCACATCGTGTGGTTCTGCTATTAGCACTGTAAATACCTGTCATGCTGTAAGTCATACAGCTCTTTGAGACAGGACATGCTCTGTGCTCCGAGGCTGCGTCGCTGCTCTGCCAGATCTCTTTTGTTTCGCTCTGCTTGGGCAGCCTTTAGCTCCTCCACCTGAGTCTGCAGGTCCTCCATGTAGGTCTGAAGCCCTTCAATGGCCTCTGTTAAACTAAAGGACAAAGAAGAGAGAGATGAATGTGGCACTGAGGCTCTGCACCTAATCAGATATTTAATATACAGTAAACAGACTATAATCTTGGGTGAATAATTAAAATATAATTTAAAAAGGTAAATTTAATGATAACTACTAGACTGACCTATTGATCTTCTGCTGGGCCTGGCGGTTGTCCTGCACTAGTCTCTGGTTGCCTTGCTCCAGGTCCCTGGCGGCCACGTCGAGCTGCTCATACACTTTGGCATGCTGGTCGTTCATCTGACGCAGCAGGTCCACCTGCTTGGTCAGGTACTGGTGAACAAGAGCGAGAAGTGACAAAGATTTAGCTTAAATTGTGTATTGGAGGTTTGTTACACAGTAACTTAAATAACTGACACTTCTAGAGATGAAATAATTCGACATGCCTTTTCACAGCAGCTTCTCTACAAAATTGTGATGCATGTTGTGATATTTTTAGGTTTTTTTTTTGCAATGAAATTATTGGAGTAAAGTAAAAATTGCAAAAAAGGTTGTGTGTGTTTTGTTTTTTTGTATAAGTCAAATCAAAGGCAACTTGTTTCAGAGAGAATGAAACTGCACTCTGTTCTGAGTATTTTAAATAACCTTAACAAAAAGCCTCAGGATTAGAAAAACAGAGCAAAATATGGTTTATTTATAAATGAAGAACTCTGCCCGGGGGCTATTCCAGCTCAAACTAAGTCAAAACAGTGCAAAATGATAAAATAATAAAGTGCACAGAGCATTGATAAATGTCAATAACAACGACAAACGTGTTGTTATTGTTGTATTCTTTTCAGTACCCGTGAAAAAATTACAAAAAACAAATAAATAAAAAACAAGCTGGTTCACTGAGACGACACGTATGACATTTGACAGGGACTGCAATGATTGGTGTAACTGGTGGCAAGCTATGATCATCGGTCAATTTGCAGAAAAGTCGTGATAATTTGACAAAATTGTGAGGTCTTTCTGAATTCACAGGGACAGGCTGAATTTGCTTTAACTGTTCTAATTGTAACATGGCAGCTTCCTGCAGGGACTGCACTGGGCTCTGCAAAATTGTGCTTATTGAATTGGTTCACCGAGTCAGATTCAGAGGGGAGAAAGAGCTCAAAAAATACTACAGCATGCTAATATTAGGGACATGATTATCACAGCTGCAACACCAAGCCACACATGAGGTTATTGAAAATCTTCTTTAAAACCGCTTGTAGACAAGTAACAAGTAACGTGGTACACATTTTCACATCTGGGCCTATATCCCAGGGTAACATTTTAACGTTTAACTTTTTATTACCAAACAGACAATGGCTGCATTAGAAGCAACAAGCTGCCAATAAAGGCCCTGAGGTTGGAAATAGAACACACATCTGGGAGTTATATTGCATGTTGAACAATAATAGGATGTCCCTTTTTGTTTTTAACTTACCAAGGTATTTATCTTATCCGAGTTATTTGATTTTGTTAAAAACTGTCATTGAGGTCAACTAAATGACTTTTCTCTAGTAGAAATCAATACAACCATTTGTCTGGTGCAGCAGCACACTTCAGGGCTGTGGGAAAGACTGGTGGCGGTCACTTCATGAGGGTCAGTGAGATGTATGGGGATTACCATATCAACCTCGATAAATCCTCAAGCCACCGGCCCGCTCACGTCTGTAAACAAATTAAGGCTCTTATCTTTGTTGACCTGCTGCATGTGATGTCCTCAAACTTAAATAGATCAGCACTGTCTGCATATGACAAAATTTAATGCCTAAGCAGCACTGAAATATAATTGTGTTTATTCAGTTTTATAACCTTAAAACCCACAAGTAAACCAAAATGTGCTCTGCTGTATTAAGGCTTCAAGGAGTTTTAAGTGGTTATGAAACAGTCTCAGTTTAACACTGATGTTTCTTCTCTATGACCTAAATAAGCCAATGAGACCATCAGAGAGGAGATTGGCTATTTCTATGTAGTTGTTCTCAGTGCCTGACACCAGGTCAAATCCTCTGTGAAATCGGATGAAACGAGCCCGTGTTTGTGTTTTCCCAGCCAGTTACAGTGAGTAGTGAGTTATCCAGAGATTTTTATTTAGATCATTTTATTTTGTGGTTATTAAGATGGAAATAAGAAATATGAAAAGTTCCTTGTAGTAGCTTTAAGGTAGACAGACATAACAGCCAAAATTTCTGCAAGAGTTTGATAATCTTGTATTGACTGAGGGAATATAAGAATAACAAATAAATATTTTGTAGATTAAGAGCAAAACCTAAATTACAATTAGGCCTGTGCCAAATAATTCAGAGCTTCAAAGATTCACTCATAAAGTTGACTTTTGAACTCTATACCAACATTTGAATGCTGCACAGTTTTTCTCCTGTATTCATTCTGACTGAACCCGATATTTCTGCACAGTTGCAGATAAAGTTTAAGCAACACTAATATTATCAGTATTAAACTATTTGTAGAGTGAGATTCTGGTGCTGGCAGTGTAGGATTGTTTACCAATTGTGTGATCCAAAACATTTATGTTGACCAAACTGATAAGTTATACTGATCAAAGAAAGTTGATTTATTAAAAAAAAAAAAAAAGACCAAAGACTAATTAATTTAATCCAGTGAATAATTTAACTGAACAAAACTGCAGATTTTGTTGGAGGATTTTAAATTTGCATAGGGTGATGATGACATTATAAATATGACATTCAGACGTTCGAGGCTTCATTCGATGACATTTGGTGCTGCCCTTGTTAGGATCTTGGTTACTTGAATTATGTCCAAGTAGAGGGTGGAAGGTGGCAAATAAGCTGGTGAAAGTTTTCCTATAATTAGGGAGATGAACATCCTGCCAAGAGGACACACAGTGCCAAAGGCTCACTAGGTCAGACGCTGGTCAGGATTAGCTTTTACTCCATCCTGTCTAAAGCTGAGAGGAATTCACAATGACTCTTCCCTTCAGTGAAAGAGCTGTACAGATCCCCTGACATGGACTCTTCTCAATGAATCTTCTCTCATTGTAGCCTCATTCATATAAAATCACTGTTTGTGCAGCAACAATCTACTTTATCTACTGACCAGATTGTGTACAGGGGAAGATATACTGTATAAACACGTGATTTTCATGGTGAAATGGATATGTTTCGCCTCAGAGAGAGTCTAGTGCAGCTGTAGCCTAAACAGCTCTGATTAGTTTCCTCCTAACATTTATCACCTCTATCTCCTGCAGCTGCTCCTGGTTGGTGGAGTACATCTGCTGCAGCGCCTGCTCCAGCTCATGGTTCCTGTCGAGGAGGGTTTTCCCCAGCTCCGCTGCCAAATGGAGATCTGTCCAGACACAGGAAAACATGTAAACACAAGATACGAGACCGCTTCGATGCCCAAACACAGACAACGGATAGAACAAGATGTGTCTAAAGAGTACAAACAGACACACACCTCACTGGGCCTCATGCAGCAACTCTCTTAAATTTCTCTGATATTTTCTCTTAAGAGAAAAAATAAGAGAAGTGAACTCCAGATGCTCCCATCATTTTTATCATACAAATCTGCTCTTACCCAAGTGTACTGAATGATGAATCCCCCTAGATCATAAATTGGACGGCCGATCAACACCTCTTAAACACTATATAAGGGCAAGTGTTGTGCTGTGTGCAAATACTCAGATGTGCCCAAGAATTGCCCCTTTTTTAAGCCTTTTATTGCTCTGTGCTCAAATGACAGTTGAGCAAGCTTGATACCTTGGTCAACTTTCTGCTTTTTCTGTTTTCTTTATTTTCCTTTTCTCTTTTCTAAGAGAAAAATATTGGTGAGTCCCAGAAATCAACAGGTACTAAAAAAAAAGAGAACAAATAATGGATACAAACAAAAATAGGAGGAAATGTGTTTGTAAGACGCTTCCTGCATGAGACCCATTGTCTCTCTATTAGTATCTGGTTCTGGAGAATCACAGAGGAATCTAAGGAATGCCTTGGGATCTCCGTGTGACCCTCTCTCCCACTAAAACTGGATCTTGTCCAGCAACAGTGCTGACTAGTCCTGTGATGTAAAGAGAAACATGTCTTACAAAGGACTACTAAAACTACACTCAATAATGATGCAATGAAATCGAGCAGTGTGTGTCCTGTTATTTTTAACTCAAACGTGCCATGTGGCAACCAAATAGCAACCTTGAGGCCAACTCTGAAGTCCTTAAGAGTTGGTAGCAGAGACGATGCTGCTGCACAAACATTTATCCATCATGGAGGAGGACTCAAATCCCTTCCTAAATCTACAAACAGCAAAGCCTTTTTCAGTTTTTATTCAGCTCCACTGTGGAATGCAACAGGAAGTCTTTCCTGCCTGCTGCCATTCCTCGACACAACAAGCCACGTCTGAATGTGGACTGTGGCTCTATGATTTCTTTTCAACAACCAGGACTTGGTCATTTACTTCTACTTCATTGATTTAATTGTAATTAATTAATTGGGTCTGCAACTGACAACTATTTTAGTCTTTGATTAATCTGACAATTATTTTTTGATTGTTTTATCATTTTCTAAATTCTGTAAGACATCCAAAATGGCCAGAATTGTTCACCAGATCCTAAGGTGATGTATTCAAATTGATGCTTTTATCATCCCCACAAGCAAAACACAAACATATATAATTTACCTTCAAATATACCAAACAGAGGCATCAAATCCTCAGACTTAAGAAGCTGGTATCAGTGAAACAACTAACAACAACTAATAGATTAATCAATTATTAAACTATTAAATTAATTGCCAACTGTTTTGATAATCAATTAATTGTTCTGAGTCATTTTTATTTGAAAAAAAGTCTCTGATTTCAGCTTCTTTAATGTAAATATTCCCTGATTTATTTATTCCTCTATGACAGTAAACTAAATATGTTTGCGCTGTGGACAAAATGCCTTGAGGTTTGGGAAATGGTAATCAACATTTTTCACCATTTTCTGACATTTTATGGACCAAACAAAACATTCTACAGATTAAATCAATAATTAATATAACTGTTAGTTGCAGCTCTAATTTCAACACAAAATAAAAATAATAGTGTGTATAAATAATAACTGCTAATGAAGACTTTTAATAGTAAATTAATAAATGAATAAATAAATAAATATTGTATATCATTATAACTTGAATGACTGAACCTGAAAACATTCAAGATAACCACCTACCTATAATTAACTTTTTATGGTTTCATATCCGTGCATTGTAACGTACGTTCCATTTTAATATATAGTATGCAAGTATACTACTGGGAACCATATTATCAATATATATTAAATTTCTCTGGTTTACATTTTATTCTAGTTTTTTTTCTAATCATTAATGGCCACATTTCTTCCTACTTCTGTTTATTTTTTATGATTTATGTGACTTGGCTATTCTAACTGCAATTTATCTTGGGCATTAATGAAGCACTCCATCTACAGATCTGTCTAAGGCTGCAGCTAACAATTATTTTCATTATCAAAAAATCTGTTATCACATTCACGATTAGTTGTTTGGTCAATAAAATGTCAGAAAGAGGTCCAAAAAAATAAAAAGTTGGTGTTTCCAAAAACCCAAGGTACCATCCTCAACTGTCTTGTTTTGTCCACAACCCAAAGATATTCAGTTTACTGTCAAAGAAGACTAAATAAAGCAGAGAAGCTGAAATCAAATAATTTTGACATTTCATTTTTTCTTTGAAAAAAATTACTCTAAACGATTAATTGATTACAAAAATAATTGCAGATTAATTTAATAGTTGACAGTTTATGAGTTGAATGTGTTTGTTGCAACTCAAACCTGCCTCTTAATCTCAGATCCACCTTTGTTAGCAGCACAAACAACATGCAAGACAACAATCAGGACCTGTGACAGCCTCAGGAAAACCTGGCCACAGTTTTTACCCCATGACTACTGTGACTCTGTGTCACAAGAATCAACTAAGATTTCAATCTCATTTCATCTGTGAGCCCATTTGTTCGGGCTTGTGTCATGCCATCAGTGCAGTGGACTAGTTAAAGAAAACAAATAACTGACAGTGTTAACTTTGGGATGGCTATTATTACTGCATGATCCTGCTGCCTGTATGCAAGTCTGTCTGTGGAGTAATAACATGATCAGCCCACTCATCCAGACAGAGTTTAGGGTGCGACCGCAGAGCCGAGCAGCCTTTAACTTACCGTGTTCAAGGTCCTGAGGGTCGTACCAAGGCTCTCCATTCTTCTCAAACTCTTCCTCCAAAATCATGTCAGTCAACATTTTACAGCCGCGGGAGGAGCGAAGACTCCACCTGTCAGAAACCCGACACACACACACAGGTGTGTGTTAGTTTATAGCAGCTTGAAGTTGTCCGCCCTTCACCACAGTCTGTGAAGAAGTGTCAACTACATCCTCCTCCCGGTGTGGAGTGAGGCATAAGTCTGTTGTCTACAGCAACGTGGCAAATCCTTAATACACCCAACATCCGGTAGGTGGCAGAGAGAGCGTTAAGTAGGTCGAATCTACACGAGAACCCTAGAGTTGAGAAACTCTCGCGATATTTGTATGGGTTGTTTCCACACGTGCACGTTGTATAAATAAAAAAACTATGCTTTCTAATATTACAACGCTGTGGTTAAGTTCTATGTGAGTTAAAGGACAATAAACACTTGGTTAAGTTCAGCGAAACTTGATGATTTGGGTCAAAATTATCACTCTCGCGAGATCTTGCAAGGGTTGGATTACCCACATAGACACGACCGGTTGACTGCAAGAAAAGAATATAACTTTTACCTCGTTTAAACTGAACATTCAGCATTACTTTTTATACTATTCACAATCTACAGGAAAGACGAGCCCTCTCTGCGAACAGTAATTTTAAAATAATGTTTTCGTTGTCGCAACTTCCTGCTTCCGTTGACAGCCGTTTTTATCGACGAATCACGATGCAGCAAGTGGAGCCAAAGAACTCTTCTGGCCAATCAGATGTTTGGTTGTTGTTTTGAAGTCCCGCCTCACTCGGCAAAACACAGAAATCGAGTTTGACAAGATCTCAGTTTAGTTGGGGTGAGATCAATTTTCTGAATATGGCACAGCTTCAATCAGCATCCAGTAAACCTGTTTAACGGGAAGTAAGATCGTAGCTTGTGGACATGAAAACGAGGCAGCTGCATCAAGCACAAGCCGAGTACTGTGCGCATTTTTGCCTTGGATTATTGACCAAAATTACTAATTTTGATCATAGCACTCATGTTTTAGCAATGCTAAACAACAACAGGAGAGAATAGTTATTGCAAGCATCAGTATTTCCTCGCTCCAGCTGGTTTGACCGACAGGTAACTTGGTCGTGAAGTTACCTGAGCTGCCATGGCCGCGGAGGAGAAACCTGTCGCAGGTGTGCGCTCCGGAAGATTCAATGTGGGCCGATACATGTTAAACTTTGGGGTCAATCCTGCAGCTGTGGCTTATGCCATGACTACACTGGGAGCTAGCATGATAAACAATATATTCAGCTTCTACTATGTCAAACTGTTTGTCAATAAGTACAAGGTATCAGAGGGAGCCTTCCACCAGTCACAGGTGAGTATATTATCTTGTTTCATTGCAGTTCTCTGTATGCAAATGTGTGAAACACTGGAGAGGAACTAGTCAAGAACAAATGTGACAATTTTAGGTGATTATTGTTGTCATTATCTACAAAGCTGTTTACTATGTTTTACCATTAGTCGATAAAATATCTGGAAATAGTGAAACAATTCCATTATAAGTGATGGTCTTGATTGCTTGTTTCATCTAATCAGCTCTCCAAAACCTAAAGATACTCATTTTAGAATTATGTGAACTGGAGAAAAGCAGTAAATCCTGTTTGATAAGCCTGTGTTTTGCATTTTGGCATGATCTATTGGAAGATCAATCAGTTATCAAAACAGTTGTCCTTCAAAGGGGCAGGTCACACCAGTGTCAAAAATACATAATTTTCCTCTCGTTTGAGTGGCTTTTTCTCTGAAAAATCATCATAAACTAACAGTAATCTCACAGTAAGACAACATTTAAAAACCTGATATAGGGCTTGGTTATATGGCTTATAAATAATATCTTGATATTTTGTGGCTATTTCTTGATGTATGATATATATCTGGCATGGATGCCACAATTTTAATATTATTATTGAAACCGAAAAACTGAATCATGACATTAAAAACAAAAGTCAAATTGAGTCGTGGATTTGGAGAATTGTGACACCCCTATTATCTCAATATACACATTTTCTCTAAAATTACACACCATAAATTCTCAAATAGTGCAAACACATGATGATCTTATAGAAAAGGGCTAGGCAATATGGACAATATAACTATTGGTGCTTTCAGAAAATATTAACCCAATGAGATCTCCTTAGGTGGTGTACATGGTGTGGAATGCGGTCAATGACCCTCTCTTTGGCTACCTGCAAGATAACTCCAGGGTGCCCTGCTGCTCTCAGCGACGTCTCTCCATCCTGTATGGTGCTCCCCTCTACTCGCTGACGTTTCTCATCGCCTGGTTCCCATGGCGGGTCTACTACCCTGGAGACTGGGTCTGCGGCTTACACTTGACGGTGGCACTGTGTGCTTTTGATGCCTTGCTAACATTTGTGCTGTTGGCACAATGTGCGTTGTTAGCGGAGATCTCCAGCCACCATCAGAGTCGACTACGACTTATAAAGTACAGCCAGGTAAGAACTTTGGGTTCTGAACACTGCGTCCGTCTTTCTTCTGTAAGCCAACACAGTAACCAACCTTCTCATATCTTCACCTATTTATTTTCCAGGTGGCGTCTCTAATTGGCTCCTCCAGCGTTCTCTTCTGTGGCGTGCTCTCCAAAAACATGGAGGACTTTGCAGCCTTCCAAGCCTTCACAGTTTTGATCGCTGTTCTGAGCTGTGGCTGCATGCTCTACACGGGCTTCCACAGCGAGAGCCGCTTTGATAACAAAGGGTCTGAATCAGATGAATCTGCTGACCAGACTTCCTCTCAATCAGCAGTCTCCTTCTCCATGTTAAGAACTTTGATGTGGCAAATCCTGACCAACAGGGACTTCCAGCTTTTTGTGGTCATGAACTTCTTCCAGGTCTTCATGTTGGCTTTCTTCAATAATTTTACCATGATATTTGCCGAGCACCTGATTCCTCCAGATGTGCTTCCATCGCTGGCCAAGAGTGTCATGTATGGAGCAGGATTCATCTGTCCACAGGTACTGTCCCCCTGTGGCTGAGGGTTTTTCTTTTAATAAAATTATTAAAAGAAACCAGGGTTCAACATTAGTGGGTCAGAAATCTGCTTACCTGAAGTCATTTTGAAAGTTGTCACTCTTCTGTAGAATTCTATCACAGAACGTAATTTTTGTTGTGTATAGTACAGTAACATCTGATATAATGTCATGAAAAAATGAAATAAGGCCTAATTTTGAGTTGTAATGTGATGGGAATGTGCTCGGATTTGATTTGATTTGAATACAGTTTCACTGTATTAAAACGCTCCCTTATGGGAGCAGTGAAACAGTTGTCGGGAACTCGTAACATCCCAGACTTCTCATCTCTTATCTCTATTCCAGCTGCTAGTATTGAGCTGTCAGACACTCCTCCATGATCTCGGCTACTACAGGATCATCCTCTTCACCTTCTACATTGAGGCTGGAATGGGGGCCATCATGCTAGCACTTGGCCATCAGCACTACTACGTCCTGGCATTTTTTCTCACCGTTAGCATGTAAGGGGTGAAAGGGGTAGTTCGGATTCTTTGACGTTGGGTTGTATGAGGTGTTCTGCATTCAGTAGATGCCAACTGACATGCCCCCATTTTGTAGAAGCAGAGAGGAGTACCATCGTGGAAGCTAAGCGTTTTGCTGCTGACCCTGTCCACAACAGTACATTGCTTAGCCTCCTACACCAGTGCTCCTGCAGCCTCTCTAAACTGGGGCAGTGTCAGTGCCATCTACTGCAGGTATTACACTGACTATGGATAATTACCTCATACAACCCCACTTCTAATAATCTGAACTATCCCTTTAAAGGACTTCTAACATTCCTACGAGAGTAACTAAATAATGACTCCATTTTGCCTGAATTATACCTTCACACTCTCACTTATCTTCCATGCAGGATCATCATCCAGGCAGCCTTCAGTCTTTTTGGTTTGCCTTTGGCTGACATTATTGACACAGACCTGGAGAAGTATAAGCGCAGGTAAACAAGTATTATTATTATTAGGACACTTCCACTAGCTCAGTCACCCCTCACATACAAATATACGCCACTTCATCTGGTGTGTTCGCTCTTTGATGCTTTATTTTGCTGTTGTGGCACTGTTGAACCAAACTCCATTCTAAAAGCAGGTTTTTTATGGTAGGGCCATATTTTTTCACGGTAAAAACTTTCCACCATCACTAAGACTCTTTTCTTATTTTGCTTCGATCTACAGGCACCATCAGCGTACAGGTCATTTACTCAGTAACCTCATTAACTAAGCTGTGATGAAGTGTTTGCCATTGACACACATGGCTGCTTTTTTTCACCCGAAGGGAGGTGTGGTCGTGGGACGTGGCGTATGTCATATCTCATCCATGAGGCATTAACTCACATTAGTAACCAGTATAACACCAAACACATAATCAAGTACAGTACAGATGTATCTAGTGAAGACAACCTGTTTAGAATTCAACAGATTTGTTATTTGACTCTGGTGACATAATAGATTTATCATGTTTTCTTCTTACAGTTCCCCTCTCTCCTCCATGGTGTTTGGGACAAATGCTCTGTTCACTAAGCCTGCTCAGTCTCTGGCCCCGATGATAGTGCTTACTGTCCTCAACCAGTTTGGCTATGAGCAGCTGAAGGAAGCGGCGAAGGATTCAGATCCAAGGTACAGAGAGTTTCAAACATCAACCAAATAATAAGTAAAACTCAGACTATACTCATACCGCTGAAACAACATTTGTGTAATCCTTCACCGTTAATGATGTGGAGTTTAATGTAATTTTAATGAAGTATGAACTAATGTTTGTTTGCGGTTAAAATGAGGATATATTAATATTATAAGAGGTCCAGCTGGTGTTGCTGATCCTTGGATCTGCTTATTTTATAAATGGTGTTTTCTTCACATTACCACCAGCGATTTCACAGAGTGTACCAGAAGCATTCACTGTAGCATGAAATTAAACTTTCAGTAAATTGTATTACAATGCAACAGAAATGAAACGATAAATGATGATAAATTTCCTGACAACTATTATAACAGTTGCAAATTTAATTTATCGTGATAACCATGTTTGATTACCGCGCGTTGTAAACTTACAGTTACAGTTACTGCTGTGTGTGATGCGCTGTCGGCGCGGGCAGCAGCAAAACGTATTTTAGCCACCTTAAAAAAAAATCAGTTTAAGTCTCGCTATATTTAGATCGTGCTCCTTGTCAGGCAGCGTTTTCCAACGGGGAACTGAAGCTGCCATCTCTGCTCTTCACAAAGACTCCATGGACAGAAACCGTTGTTTTTTATCTCGCAGGACACAGGAGTTGTAGGAGTTTGTGGTTTTTAGTTAATTTGTGTTTGACTTTGGTGTGGCTTCCGTGTTTTAACACGTTTGTTTGGGTCCAAACTGACATTACATGCTGTGGATCGAAGCTGCCGTAGGCCAAGCAAGAGCTGGGAAAATGTTTTTTTCAATAAAGTTTTGTGACTGTCAAGAGAGCAGAGATGACGGCCTCAGTTCATCCGCAAAGACTGTCTAACAGCAAAGTAAAGTCAGGACAATACTGAAGTACAGAAATACAGAAATCCACCTAACTTCAACACAACTTTCACAGCTCAGAAAAGAACAGTGAAGTAACAGCAGTTCCCCGTCTCCCACCAAGATTATCTTCAGCTGAATTAATGTCAATCATTAAGAGACGGCTCTGAACCCACTGCCTTTTATTTCAAAGGTCACTGGCAATATAATTTCATAAATACAGAGCCAGCGGTAGAGTACATGTTGTGCACTGTCTGAAAAAGTTAATACACACATCTATTAAACAAAAATGGTCATGCGTAAAAAATGTTTAAAGGTTTGACTTTCATTTAAAAACTCTTAGAAACATTATCTCTGTGTTGTCTTTTCAGTGGTAGATAGATTTTCTTTTGAACACAAAAGGTTGTTACATTTCCATTTTCAATTAATTGTGATAACAGTGTCATAAGAAGTTCCCTCCATGTTTCCAGTGCCCTGGAGAGCCTCCACAGCATCATGTTCTACTTGGTGTGTCTGGTGCCAATGTGTGTCGCTGCTGTGCAGGCCCTGGCTTGGAGGCCGTTTTCCATACGCAACAGTCACACCGTTGATGCAAAGTACATCGACGGCTGACTTCAGGATTCAAAGGAAATTAGTTGGTATTTCTTTAGCTGTGAGATTCTTTATTGGGTGGTAAGAAATTATATGTAGATGACTGTATATTTGAGAGAATCCAGGGTTATAAGGATGCAGTTTTAGAATATGTATATATACAGTATATATACCTGTCTCTTATACACATCTAGATGTGTATAAGAGACAGACGCAACAGTCACACCGTTGATGCAAAGTACATCGACGGCTGACTTCAGGATTCAAAGGAAATTAGTTGGTATTTCTTTAGCTGTGAGATTCTTTATTGGGTGGTAAGAAATTATATGTAGATGACTGTATATTTGAGAGAATCCAGGGTTATAAGGATGCAGTTTTAGAATATGTATATATACAGTATATATACCTGTCTCTTATACACATCTAGATGTGTATAAGAGACAGACGCAACAGTCACACCGTTGATGCAAAGTACATCGACGGCTGACTTCAGGATTCAAAGGAAATTAGTTGGTATTTCTTTAGCTGTGAGATTCTTTATTGGGTGGTAAGAAATTATATGTAGATGACTGTATATTTGAGAGAATCCAGGGTTATAAGGATGCAGTTTTAGAATATGTATATATACAGTATATATACCTGTCTCTTATACACATCTAGATGTGTATAAGAGACAGACGCAACAGTCACACCGTTGATGCAAAGTACATCGACGGCTGACTTCAGGATTCAAAGGAAATTAGTTGGTATTTCTTTAGCTGTGAGATTCTTTATTGGGTGGTAAGAAATTATATGTAGATGACTGTATATTTGAGAGAATCCAGGGTTATAAGGATGCAGTTTTAGAATATGTATATATACAGTATATATACCTGTCTCTTATACACATCTAGATGTGTATAAGAGACAGACGCAACAGTCACACCGTTGATGCAAAGTACATCGACGGCTGACTTCAGGATTCAAAGGAAATTAGTTGGTATTTCTTTAGCTGTGAGATTCTTTATTGGGTGGTAAGAAATTATATGTAGATGACTGTATATTTGAGAGAATCCAGGGTTATAAGGATGCAGTTTTAGAATATGTATATATACAGTATATATACCTGTCTCTTATACACATCTAGATGTGTATAAGAGACAGACGCAACAGTCACACCGTTGATGCAAAGTACATCGACGGCTGACTTCAGGATTCAAAGGAAATTAGTTGGTATTTCTTTAGCTGTGAGATTCTTTATTGGGTGGTAAGAAATTATATGTAGATGACTGTATATTTGAGAGAATCCAGGGTTATAAGGATGCAGTTTTAGAATATGTATATATACAGTATATATACCTGTCTCTTATACACATCTAGATGTGTATAAGAGACAGACGCAACAGTCACACCGTTGATGCAAAGTACATCGACGGCTGACTTCAGGATTCAAAGGAAATTAGTTGGTATTTCTTTAGCTGTGAGATTCTTTATTGGGTGGTAAGAAATTATATGTAGATGACTGTATATTTGAGAGAATCCAGGGTTATAAGGATGCAGTTTTAGAATATGTATATATACAGTATATATACCTGTCTCTTATACACATCTAGATGTGTATAAGAGACAGACGCAACAGTCACACCGTTGATGCAAAGTACATCGACGGCTGACTTCAGGATTCAAAGGAAATTAGTTGGTATTTCTTTAGCTGTGAGATTCTTTATTGGGTGGTAAGAAATTATATGTAGATGACTGTATATTTGAGAGAATCCAGGGTTATAAGGATGCAGTTTTAGAATATGTATATATACAGTATATATACCTGTCTCTTATACACATCTAGATGTGTATAAGAGACAGCCATATATCATATATTAAATGGGGATGCAACCCATTTATTATACCATCTATGGGTCTAGCTCATTATTTTGACTGCGGTAATCATTTTTGGATGCACAATTGTTATATATTTCTCCTCTAACTGCAGAGTGCAGTAAATTATCTTGATGTTCCGATATGCATTTACATTTGTGGGGCCTTATACACACAAGTTATAGCCAGTACTTGAAGTTTTTTGAAGTTGGGTTGCAACTAACGATTATTTTCATCGTCGATTAATCTGTTGATTATTTTCTTCTGATTTCTGATTAATCGATTAGTTGTTTGGTTTCAAAAATGTCATTAAATGGTGAAAATGTCGATCAGAGTTTCCTAAAGCCCAAAATTATCTTCAAATGTCTTGTTTTGTCCACAACCCAAAGATATTCATTTTACTGCCATAGAGGAGTAAAAAAAACAGAAATGATTCACATTTAACAATCTTGAATTTGACTTTTTGTCCTTAAAAAATGACAAAAATTTATTAATCGATTATCAAAGTGGTTGGTGATTAATTTTATAATTAAATCATATTC
>JAJHUR010136248.1:696-15710 GCA_027495735.1 Lutjanus campechanus | reverse complement strand
ATGATACAGCCTGAACTCTTGAAGTATGTGAGAAATAAGACCCGACCCGACCCGACCCGACCCGACCTGAACCCGTCAGCACAGATCTCAAGCTCTACAAGCCGCTGGCAAAATTTAGAGGAAAAGGTGCAAAGACTTAGATGAAGGCTATGACACATATTAGCTGGCAAAGTACTAAAACATTTTTATTATGCTACACATTTTTACATTTGGAGAATATAAGAATCACTTTAGGCTGCAGAAATAGTAGATAAGAATGAAAACGTTAATGTTTATTTCCACGTAGTTTTTTGTCACTGGGAGCCTCTAGAAAGGTACAAAAGAGC
Organism: Lutjanus campechanus; assembly: GCA_027495735.1. Taxonomy (NCBI): domain Eukaryota; kingdom Metazoa; phylum Chordata; class Actinopteri; order Lutjaniformes; family Lutjanidae; genus Lutjanus; species Lutjanus campechanus. Next base: position 15,384 of record JAJHUR010136248.1, on the reverse strand, counting down.
CACATGAGGCTGTGGAGCTGCAGGCTGCAGACCTCTGGTCTATAAAGTGTCAGAAAATGATGGAAAACATTGGTCAGTGTTTCCCAAAGCGCAGGATGACGTCATCAAATGTCTTGTTTTGTTCACAACTCAAATATATTCAGTTTACTGTCATAAAGGAGCGAAGAAAACAGAAAATATTCACATTTAAGGAGCTGAAATCAGATAATTGTTCTTTTTTCCTTTTAAAAAAATTACTCAAACTGAGTAATCACTTATTAAATTATTTGGCACCAGCTGATTTTGGTGAACTGGTCTGACTCTGTGTGCTGCCACTGAATTGAATCAAATCAAAATCTATCATAGCAGCAAATATCAGCAAATGTTGTATCATGTGCAAAGAGTCAAAATCACATCCTACAGATTATGAAGAAACTTGTGATGTACGGTGGCCTGGTCACTCAGTTGGTGGAGCGTTCTACTTATTTACGGAGGCTGTGATTTCTCTTTGGTGGCCGTGGGTTCGACTCCCGCCTGACTGCGGCCCTTTGCTGCACATCATTCTCCCCATTTCCTGTCATATCTTCAGCTGTCTTATTAATAAAGGCCTAAAAGCCCCAGAAATATATATACAAAAAGAAAGAAAAGAAAAGAAACTTGTGATTTATGCCCGTACAATTAAATGTTTTAATCATTTTTCAAATAAAATGTGAGGATTTGCTGCTTTTCTTTGTCATTTCTGACAGTAAATAAAGAGTCTTTGTGTTTTTGACTGTTAGTTTGACAAAAGAACCAGACTGACGATGTTTATTTGAGCATTTTTCAATTTTTTGTCATTTTATAGACCAAACAATTAATCAAGAGAACAATCTTTAGTCGCACACTAATTCAGTCTAATTCAGTCTGTGTCCTGTTGTACTCGGGTCCCTCGTCTCTCTTGTCTGTGGATTCAAGCTTTAAAAGGGCTTCAAAGCTTCACCGGCGATTAGTCGGGTCTGAGACCTCTTGATTGACACATGAGACCCCCTAAAAACGTCAACAGCAAAATTTCTGGAGATCCAGATTTCTGGAAAAATCTTTTAAAAATGATTTGTCAGTTGCAAAGTTGCAGTGTCTTTAAACCTTATTATGTTCAATACATTTATTCATAACAATGAGTACAGAAAAAATGTGTTGTTGTTGTTGTTGTTGTTGTGGTTGTTGTGGTGGTGTCTGCTGTTTTCTTTTATGTTGACGTTGACTTTCTTCTTCTGTGGGTCAGAACAGCAGATTTATTTGGTTACACTTGGTTAAAAACACGGAGTCACATCTTGTATTTTGAGTAAGACTTCAGTGTAACACTGGACACACTCACACTCTCCTTCCAGACAGTCGGCGCAGCCCTAATTGACTCTTGTGACAGTTGGTGGAGCATTAATGCTGCTCCGGCGTTGGTGTTCTGTCTTTGTTTGGGTCCGTTTCGGTCCACTGCATTAAGGATTGTGACTACTTATTCTCGTCGGTTCGGACTGTGTTCAGATCAGGGTGTCCTCTTCTTGGAAATATATTTGTGCCCTAAACTTTGGAATGGTTTTCTACTTGTGCTTTGCAAAATATTTCAGGTCTGTGCTCCAAATCTGCCTCTCATTGTGTTTTCTGTTGCCAGAACAAAGTGAGCCTCAACCAGGCTGAATCGACTGGCTAACTACCAAACTGGTTATAGTTTGACTGCAAAAACTAAAAAAGCATGTAAATATATTCTTTAAAATTGCCAAAATAGTCTAAAACTGTTAAGGATCCAGTTTAAACGCTGAGAAAATCCCAGTAGTCTGAAGAAGAACATCAGTACAAACTTTGATTACAAATTCTGGCAGAGATCTCAGAGTTCACAAATTCCCCCAAAAATCAAACTCCTGCAACCAAATTCTTTCATTGTGCAGAAATGTAATCTTCACCTTTTTGCATTTTTCCAGATTTAGTTGAGCTGTGTGTGCACTTTTATAAAACTATCGATGGAGGGCTGGTCGAGGTTTTAGGATTCTGCAACAAATCAGTGCTGGAGGGAGAAACCAGCGGAGCAGCGAGGAGGAATCCTGAGGGAGGAGGAGGAGGGATATTTTTAGGAGTTCAGGTCCATCACAGTTACACATACCAGAAGCAACTTCCTGCTTCGCTTTTCAGTCCGAAAAAACTGTTCACAACGCCGATTCATCCCCGCGTGCTCTCTGTGCGGCGTCTTTATGACGACCAGGAGCAGAAACTCTCACAGAGGACGACTTCCTTCTCCGCAGGAAAGAATCAGAAAAAAAGAGGAAAAGGTGGAAATAAGAATGGAGCGTTGGATAAATAAATAAGCTGCTGAAGTGTTTATAGTGAAGAGTGAGAGAAGAGAGGAGGGAAAAAAAGGAAAACGGCCGTCCTCGGGAGGCGTGCCCTCCTGCGACCTCCATGCATCGCCGCGGTCCGATTCTCCCCCACAACTGATGCATTAAGGAGCCTCTGTGCTTCATGTGAGCAGAGCCGCGAGCCACGGCGGCTAGCGAACCTCTGCTCTGCACCAGGAAATGCTTTGGGGATCTGTTCACTCTCTCACTCTCTCTCTCTCTGTGCAGCCGTGGCCCTCGCTCTCCCACGGACTCTGGGAGACGGCTTTTTATCTCCAGTTGCTCGGATAACAACCGCTAAGCTTCCAGCGAGCCAGAAAGGCCTGCTGCTGCCTCCATTTCTGCTTCTTTTTTTTTTCTTAAAAATACAGACGAGAACTCGAGCCTTCTCTTTGTTTTATTTCTCTTTCCGTCTTTCTGTCCGTCTGTCTGTCTGTGTCGTCTCACGGGCTCGCCTTCTGTCTCCATTTAACTTATCTTTAAAAAAAGAGTAATTCTGGAAAGTCCCTCTTTTTTCAGCTGCTTGTTTAAGTGTCTCTTGAGCAAATATTCGCCCCCTCCTTCCCCTCCAAGCGTTTCAGCTCCTTTGTCCTCGGTATTGCGGTGTGATAAAAGGTTGCACTAGGTGGCCGGGCATTTGATTTCTCCATAAAAACCCGCCGTTCAAAGTAATAAACCCCCCCACCCACACACACACACACACACACACACACACGCTAACCCCCCCACCACCCACCCACCCTATCCTGCTCCGGCCCCTGCACGCATGTTTGATTGCGAGGATTAGTAAGACAAAAGGCCCAGCGGCAGTTAGTGGCGTCCTAATGAAACACCGCAACAGATAAATGAGCGCGCCGGTGTTTCCCTGCTCCGGAGTGACCGCCCCCCCGCCAGGATTAAGTGGACTCCCCCTGTTTCTTTTGTGCCTTCGTTTCCCAGCAGCACAATCAAGCCCCGAGTCAGCGGGCCAAATAGTGAAGAACCGCCCTCGCCACCACCGCCTCCGCCACTTTCTTTTTCTGTGGTATTTTTTCAGTCCGGCTCCTGCGTCTCACCCCGGCGCTGTAATTAATTTGGAGAACAGTTTGCCTCCATTCACTCCGTGTGTGAGGAGTGAGTAAGTTAATGGCGCTGGTAAGGTGGGACAGGTGGTGATGTGGACGAGGCCGACGGCTCGATGACAAAATAAATTCAGGATAAATCAGCGTGACGGTCACAGCGTGAGAACCAATAAACAGATGAGTCTCAAGGCCGTTAACTTCTTATAAAGTTTGACCAATCACAGCGTCCCTGTGGTTTGTAACAGACAATAAACACCTTTAAACATGCAAAGTTTCTCTGTTTATGTTTCTGATTACTTAAATATGCAAAGTCTGGGCAGCAAAAAATAGTTTTTGTACAAATATATCCAGATTTTGGCATCAATGAATTTAATATAATGTTGTGTAGGGATGTAACAGGGAGGACATTTACCCCCCAGTTAATAAAGACAAGTGTTGCTGATTACACCAAACATTTTAGAAGAAAAGTCAGTGATGCTCAGGATGTGTAGAGCGCCTGATTCTGACCTCTCTGATCGAACCTTCACTGCAGGGAGCGTTCAGGCAGCAGCCTCCACCTTCATCACAACAAGTTTAAGAGCTGCGACAACTATTTGATTAACTGATTCGTCAGTTGCAGGAACATTAGTTTGGAACTATTTTGTCTGTCATGTTTTTTAAGATTTGCTGGTTGCAGCTTCTTAAATGTGATGATTTGCTGCTTTTCTTTCAAAATTGTTGTTGACATTTGTTGAAATTTTCACTTTCCTTCCGGCCAACTTTGGCTTCGGTTCAGTGAGTTGATCTGACTGGTTGAAGTTCACCTGTGTTTGACGTGATAGACAGATGGTTCATCCAATCACGTGCCAGAGGTTTTCTTGAAAGCGCCTGCCCTTTTCCAAACAGTTTCTATGAACGGCTCCAAAATATCCAAAATATCTCTAAGTCCTCCAACCTCATCTTGTTGGTCAACTCTCTCGACATGATAACATGCTTCGTATTTCACAGATTCAAGTTTTTTTAAAGCTGAACATGAGGCTGATACAAAAAGTGAAATAAATGGGTTTAATTTCTGTTTATTTCTATTTTTAAAAAGCCAAATATCAGTGTGGGTGGTGGGTCAGTCATATAATCAGTGTGTAATTCTATCATCAACACCATGTGTGCTGCAACAAGCTTAATGATGTGTTTATGTGAAGCAGAATGGGAATAATTCTTGATATTCCAACTATTCTAACAGTTAACCCATCGTGAGCCTCATACATGACACCAGATGAATCAATTTAGGCCAAATTAGTCATTTTTATCCTATTTTATCATATTTTTAAGGGCAAGACTTGAGATCCAGGTGATTTTTAAGCAGGAATAGCGTTAATTTCTGAGGACGAGCTCAACCAACGCTCCAAATGGATGCAGGATATGCGAGGTAGCCTTGACCTGCATGCAAATACGTAGTTAAAAACAAGTACATCTCCATCCTAACTGCCACTTTGCAGCCTTTTTGTCACTGAACTGTTGACATTTCTGTAGTTCTCTTTGACAGCAGTGATATTGTTGTTAGAAATCAAAAAGACAAAAAAATCTCCAACTCAGAATTACATCTAGAAGGCAAATGTGAATGTTTTCTTTTTTCCCTCTCGGCTACTCGTAATTATGAACTGAACAGCGTGCCACTTAGCTTTCAGCAAATAAAGTCATGTAAATCTGGAGTAAAACAATCTAAAGCCTTAAGAAAAGATTGTTCTGTTAAAGTTTAACAGCTCACAGAAACAAAATATTACTGTAAATTTGATTTACTGAATTCTAATATCACCTCTAGGAAAAAAGTGTGAAACAAATTATACATTTTAAACTTTTAAATCTAATAATTCTCTCAACAGTAGCTCCTAAATATGCCGTGATGTTTGGATGTGGTTGACGGTATCGACAGCGATGCTGCAGCCTTCAGATTTCAGATGGCAGGGTAACGGCTGAGGGTTGCGTGTTTGCAGTTCACCCAGTTTGTTTGTTTTATTGTTTGTGTGTGTGTTCGTGTGTGTTTGTGGATAATGCCTGTAACCCACCACACACACACACACACACTGACACAGGCCTTGAGGGGAAATGATGGTATCGATAGAAATGAGGCATGCTGGGAGTTGAGCATGGAGGTCAGTGTGCCAGCAGGCCTGACTGAGCGACCTAAATACCACAGCGCCTGGTCACACCACTCACCTAAACTGACCCCTCGCCTCCTGTTACCTCCACTTACCTAACCAACTTACTTTGGACAACTTTTTAGTTTGTCTCTTTGGTTTACTTCTTATTCTGTTTCATCACTTATATTTTATATTTCTGGACTGTTTTGGTGCTTGTAAACTTTGAGGAAATGATGACAAAGTATTGAAGTTATGTTGTCTCTGTGTCTACTTATGAGACTCATTTCCATCCTGTTAGGAACAAACTTCTCGTCTTTTTAAAACAAGACTCTTTGCATCCCTCTGGGGAATCTTTGTCTGGTCCATCAGGAACTTAAATTCACTCCTTGTATCCATCTTATCACATTAAGAACTTGTTGTTCACGCAGGGAAACTTTGAAGACAAGGAATAGGGCCCAAATGCAAACTCAGGCAGATCTGTGCAGTTCAAAAGATTTATTACAAAAGTAGTACAAAAAGCTGAGGGGATAGACAGGCAGGCAGAGGTCAAGACCAAAGACGGCAGTCCAGATCTGGCAAACACGTCCCAACAGGCAGCAGGCAAAATCCAAAATTCAGAAAATAGGAAAGGTCCAAGAAAGAACAGTGAGGGGATAAACACTAGAAAAAGGCTGGAACACTTCACACAAAGATGAACTGGAGAGAAACACTCAGACTAAATACTCTTATGAGGGAGAAAGATAATGAACAACAACTGAAACTAATCAGGGCTGAGCTGACGATCAAAATTGACAGGAAGTAAAGTTGCAGAAGTGAAAGGAAAGACAACGACTTGAAAATAAAACTGGAAACGACTAAACTAAAACCTCGTAAGGTTCTCCCATTGTTTTGTTCCTTTAGGGCTTCATTTCTGCTCCTTGTAGTACTTGTTTCTGTTCATTCATGAACCATTTCACACCCACTTCAGTTTATTTTATGTCTTTGGAGACCTGTTTCTGTCCTGTTCTGAACTTGTCTCTGTCCTATCAGCAACTAGCGTGGGGTCTCAGATCCATGACATGAAGGGATTCATCGCTGTCCCTCATGTGTTTGTCCATTTGTGGATTCATTCTTTCCCATGTGGGTTTCAGCCTTTTGGGGATTTGTTTCTGTCCCATTAAGGACAAGTGTCCATCCCATTAGGGTCTCAGGTCTGTCCTGCTGAGGGAGTCATGACTGTCCCATCTGGGTCACTTTGGCCCTTTTGGGGACACAGAGTTACCCTGAAGACACCAGTTTCCTCATCAGTTTTTCATCAGAAACACCACAAGACAGTTCATGGTAAAAGTGGACAAGTCCTTTTCAAGGTTTTCATTTTGGCCACCAAATCTGTATGCTGGCCACCAAATTTAGAGAGTTGGTGGTCACTGGGGCCAGTGCTTAAAATTAGTAGTATCTTTCCTTGGGAAAGTTGGTTTCATTGGGGACCGTCCCATTGGTGAGGGGTTGTTACTCTTTTAGATCTCCTTACTTTTATGACTGTTTCCTTTCTTTAGGTACTTTTATTTACGTCCATTTGGGGACTCATTGTCCCAGCAAGGACTTGTATCTTTGGCCTTTAGTCCCTCTGATGTAATTTTAAGCAGAAGTTGACTGACCCAGACGTGGGAGTCTTACATGAACCTTCTTCTTTTCGTCTTGTACAACTTGCTGGTCGTTGTGTGGTCATCCTTATCAACGTCCACGGGGACATAACACCATCTCTGCTCCTCTCTTCTTCTTGCTTTCCTTTTCAGTCCAACAATTTTGACTTTCCTTCCCTCCGTCCTTTAACTTGAACTCCGATCAGAACAGGCCTGATCAGCGGTGACGACCTGGTCACTCCTCGTGGTTATCTCTGCGATCTGACTTCGTCATACTCAATTCCAGCAGCCAAATAAGCATGTCTGTGGCGTTTGGGGCTTAATCTCCCCCCACTGCTTATCTCACATACTTGTCGGAAGAGAGACAGAGAGAGAGAGAGAGAGAAGGAGAGGAGAGGGGAGGAGGGAGGGACTGAGGGAGTAGAAAGTATCAGAGCAACATAATACCGTCTTTGTTGGGGCGATGTGGAAAATGATCGTCCCAATGCGAAAGCGTCTGTACAGCTGGATCATATCTGCAACTTTACTATATCTGACTGTCTGTCTGGCTGTCTGGCTGGTTGACAGACGGACTGCCTGTCTGACTGTCTGTCTGTCTGTCTGTCTGACTGTCTGTCTGTCTGTCTGTCTGTCTGTCTGACTGACTGACTGTCTGACTGTCTGACTGACTGTCTTTGTAGCCGGCGGCCTTCTGTTCTCTCCCCTTTCTGCCTTTTTCCTCTTTTTCTTCATTCCTGCAGTCTAAACGAAGCAGCAGCAGTCCTCTGGGGCATAACGAGGCAGGGTGGGGTGGGATGGGAGGGGTGCAGGGGGGGTCAAAGGGGAGGAACATGAAGTCCTGTGCGGGGGTGGGATGTTGGGTGAGGGTGGGGGGGAGGACGGAGGGTAGTTTTGGGGGGCAGGAGGGCAAAGCCGGGGGAAGATGTAAGCCTCCGCCACAGGCCCTGACAGCCACACAGGAAGGAGATCACAGGAGATCAGCCCACCGCTGCTTCAACATTACACCCCCCCCCCCCCCCCCCCCCCCCACCCCCCCCCCCCCACCCCCCCCCCCCCCCCCCCCACCACCACCACCAATCCCATCGCCCACAGCGCCCCCACCACTCCTCCTCCTCCAAGAACCCCCCCCTCTCTCTCCTCTCCTCCCTGTGAGGCCTGTCTGCTTCCTCTGGAAAGAAAAAGGAGTGGTGGAAAAAGAAACAAACTGTACGTACACTTCAGATCAGGACTGTGCGTTCCTCCTGGTCATAAAAAAGTAAGATAAAACTCCAACGCTTCCTCGATGCGCGCACGTCTCAGCTTTGACAGTTTGATTTTAGCTTTTCTCAGTTTATCTGAACTCTGCAGTGGACTCTGGCCTGCAGGTTATTACGACAATCTGCAAACGGCTCAGTCAGAATAAAAATGTCTCAATCAAGCACTTCAATCAGAGGAGACTGGTCCAATCAGAAGACGCTGAGGGGATGGTGTAAACTTTTGATAATCTGTTTAATCGAAAAATATTAGTGCCCACACGTAACCCGATTGTTTCTCTCCAGTCTGCATGTTTGCCCCATTCCAGGGTAACATCAGGTGAAGTTCCCAGGGACAGAAACATGGCTGCAGCAAAACAAAACTGATCTGTGACTCAAACACATTTTTATTGGAGAACTTAAAAGATTTAAGGATTGTTGAACGCCTCTGAGGAGGAAGAGGCACCAAGGACTCTAGGTGGATCTGTCTTCAAAATTGCCTTGAAAAACATTTGCGCTACTCCTTCTTCTTCTTCTGTTATATTTTCAGCAGATTAAACATATCACAGCAGGTAGAACAACTTGCTTGGACTGATGCTCATATTCAGACATGACCTCAGACGTCTCAGCTAAAGTTGCTGATATTACAATCATCTTTGTATTGATGACATGTTCTGAACACTTTCAGATAAATTAGCAAAGTTTTGTCCAGGGTTTCTGCAGTATTAGCTTTGCTTCCACGGGTAATATCAGATGAAATGAAACGCTTCATCAGTATAAACCAGAGCTGTAGGCTTGACTCGGAGTCAGGCCTGATATTTTGTCAGTTTTTCCCAGTGAAGATGTCCTAATCTGCTCCGTGCTTCAGCAAACAGGCTCAACGTTTGAAAAAACACTCAAAGTTCTGGAAGTTTTGCACACTTGCTTCACATCCAGCCTATTTTCTTTGGTCAAAATTGACGTCACTGTCCTTGATGTTTCAGTTTCCCCTCCAGCCAGCAGACAGCATGGATGACAAGAGACTAATTAACAAGCTTGAGAGGTGGTAGATTTTATATGATCCGCTGCAGCCTTTTTATGGGGATATCCTCAGAAAGGATGAAGTTTGGGAGGAAATCCGGAAGCTCTTAGAAGTTACAGGCAAGTGAACAGTCCTCCAACCAGAAACAAAACTGACTTAAGAAAATTACGTTGAATAAATAATTTAACTTTGCAGTTTGCAGAGAGATTGCGCTCCAGCTGCTCGAGTTCGCTCGGTCGCTTGACGAATGCTTGACTGGACTTTGGATTAATGAGCAAAAACATTCAGATCTGACCTGTTATAACCTGTTGAAGTCTTCGAGCAATGAGGCCATGAGAGTTTGCACAACTTCACATCTTGAATATTTAGTTTTTTGGCTCTGTACTTTAAAAAGTTCACAGATGCATTTTCAAATGTTGTTATGGTGAGACTTTGATAACTTTGTGTTTGTTTGTGAAGACTTGACTTGGACTTGCCCTCAATGCCTTGAGACTTGCTTTGACTGACTTGAGACTTGACGTAGACTTTCCCCAAAAGACTTAACAGCAACTCTGACACAAACAATTAAACAATGAGCTGAAAATGTATGTGGAGATTGTCAGTAATCCAGGTCACGGTTGTCCAGGAAAAGTTAAATCAAGGGCAACTGGACTTGGTTGTAGATTGTTGCAAATATTTCACCTCTCATCCAAGGAGCCTCTTCAGTTCTGCAGCTTCATTTCTGCTTCAGCCTCTGCAGAACTGAAGAAGCTCCTTGGATGAGACCTGAAACATTTCCAAGTATCTCCACCAAGTCCAGTTGCCCTCGATTCAGCCTGTCTTGGATAATGAGCTGAAAAAGCAGCTTAAAAGTCCAAGACTGTGTCCATGAAGTTCAGAACAGAAGTTAACTACGACTCCCAGAGAGCATTACTGGAAAAAAATTTTTGAGAAAGCTGATTCAGATTCTGTTGCTGTTGCGGAATCAGGTTTCAATTTTGGATGAGTTTTGGAACAGCAGCTACAACAAAGTCTCTGATGAAGTCCTGTTGATATTTTTAGAACTCTTATTGTGAACAAAAGACTAAAATCTGGTGTGAAAAAACCCTAAATTTGCAGGAAAATACATCCGCAACCAGACGTGTGAGGCAGTGACTTTAACTTACAGTACAGGCGCTGGTTGGCTTGTCTTTGGTCAGCGTGAACTGAAAGTTTTCCACACTGGTTCAGACCAAAAAACAGAGAACTTGGAGACGAGGAGGAGGAGGAGATGGAGAGATGGATGCAGTAAAGTTTCTCCTATCTCTGAGAGTAAACAGCAGACTGGGAGGAATTTGAGCGCTGGTGTCTGTTTAGTGTCCAGATTAATCCCAGTCTGGCCAGTCGACCCCAGACCTGCAGCCTCTGAGGGTCGGATCATTTTTATTATTAAGTTTGATTTATTTTGGGACGTTTTGCAGAGAAGTCGTGTTGCTCGTTCTGTGGGAAAAATGAGGATCTGCTGTTAAACTGAGCAACTGACTGACTGGTTGACTGTTACAGTGTGTGTGTGTGTGTGTGTGTAGTTGTGGTTTGTTAAGTTAAAAATAGCAGCAGCCTGTTGATAAGCTTCAGCATAGAGTTCAGTCCCATAATGCTCTGCAGCAGAGCAACACCCCCCGACCCCGATCTGTCCAAACCCCCCCCCCAATCACCACCAACACACGCACGCACGCACACACACACACACACACACACACACACACACACACCCTCCACCTCAACCTGAACTGATTAGAGTCTAAACTTTGGACTCTCTGACAAAACAACACAAACACACAGATTGTTCCTGAAGACGATGAAACATTCACAAATACATCATTTCATTTTTACCAAAAGGTTCAGTAATTTCCTCAGACAGCTGCAGTTTCTGGCACTTCCTCATTGGCTTCATTTTTTCGGCTCTGGACGTTGCCAAGAATAGTGAAAAATGTCCGTCCCAGTTCTTCAAAGTCCAGGTGATGTCTGTAAATGTCTTCTTTTGTCAGTCAAAAACCCAAAGATATTCAGTTTAATATAATAATAAACAGAAAAGTTGGAAATCTTCATATTTAACAGGCTGGGAACAGCATTTTCTGACATTCTTACATTAAAAAACATCACATTAATGAGACGACCAAAGATATTAAACAGGGGGTCGTCCTCCAGGAAATTTTGAATTCTCATCACCTGCATTTTGGTGATTTTTGTGCAGCAGACTGCTCCAGTCCCTGCATCTGTTTGTAGTGGGAATGAGTTTGTTTATGTAAAGGAAAAGACTAAATTCAGGTTCCAGATGACAATTCAAAATATAATGCAAAATAACGCAGTAAGGTTCTCAGGAAATCAGTCTGTCAGAATAAAAGTCCTCTGCTCAGGATCTTTTCTAAAGTCAAATTCAAAAACTTTTCAAGCATTTCAAGGTGCATCTTGAAGTTTTTCCAGCACCGTTTCTTCTTCACATTGAGTTCAGGCAGAGTCGTCTTCAGTTTGTGCAAAAGACAAAAACATTATTTTATTTCTTTATCTAAAAAGCAAACTGTTCAGTCAGAGAGCGATTTATTTTAAAAAATAATGCATTCACAATTCTAAGCAGTTTCAAACACTTCATCCAGAATCCAGGAACTTTTCAAGCCTTGAAAACAATAATAATAAAAATGTTGTGTGTTTTCGAGGATTTCCTTCATCTGTAAGAATCCCGTCTGTCAACTCAGTGGAGACAACAGTGCTTTCCTTTATCTTCATATGTTTAACCAAACTTATAAAAGATCAAATAAAGAAAGTTGGTGATTGTTTGAAATATTCTGATTATGTTTCAGAGCATCATGGGAACTGATGTCTGAGCCAAACTCATGGTCAAAAAATAAAACAGGAAAAAAAACAGGTTTTATTGCAGCTGAACTGATCAGAAACATGTGAAATCTCATATTGATATATTTTACATTCTATATTTCAAATAAATAAATGTGATTAATGACATTTACATGTGATATAATCTGGAAAACCTTTGACATGTTCTGAAGAATAATAGTAAAAAAAAATCAGAAATAAAAACAATAAAACTAAAAGGTGAAATCAGTGAAAAGCCTCCAGTTCGGGCTGAAATCTGAATTATTTATCGTTTTCTGTTTTGTTGATAAAAAGTCAGAAGCGACTCGTCGTCTGCCTGCTGAGGAGGAAACAGCCTCGCAGGGAGAAAGTGATTTTCACTTTACTGCTTTAGTTCCACTTAAACACACAGAGGTCAAAGGTCAGACGGGTCAAACTCAGGGTCAGGATCAGCTGACAGAGGGGTGTGTATGTGTGTGTGTATGTGTGTGTGCGTGGTGGGTTAAAACAGGTGTCACATGACGTCTCAGGGTTAAACAGGGATTTAAACCAGGAAGGACAAAAACCCTGCAGTGCTAAAGTTAATGTTTGGTTTTGTTTTCATTTCATACGAGCAGAGCTGAGTGTGTGTGTGTGTGTGTGTGTGTGTGTGTGTGTGTGTGTGTGTGTGTGTGTGTGTGTGTGTGTGTGTGTGTGTGAGGCCACAGTGAGGGCTAAATCTGTAGCTTATAGCCTCCCCGGTTCGCTCGCTCCAGCGGGCAGCCTTGGCCCGCAGAACGACAACAAAGGCGAGCGCTGGAAAAGGTCGCCGATGCTCCGACATCCAGTCGAGCTCCAGTTGGCTCGGCGAGGAGGGAGGGAGGCTCCGGGCCGGCGGCCATGTTGGCCCGCAGAGCAGGAAACAGCTGAGAGAGAGAAAGAGAGAGAGAGAGACTCTGCAGCCATAACATGAATACAGATACTCTGTTTTCTGGCCAAAAGTATGTGGACACACGGGTCTGTTTCTAACAAAGTCACATGTGGGTGGAATTTGGTCCATTTAACAACATTTCCAGACATTTTAACCACATGTCATGGTCTTCATCAGCAAATAGAGTTTGCTCATTTGTTATGGAGGTGGAACAGTTGTAACATATGAACTCCATCTGCTGTTTTTCATCTTAAAAAAGAGAGAAGAGCAGCTGGTTTGGACGACACATTAGTAAAAAACAGGGTTTTTAAGTTACATCAAACAGAAATCTAGTCAGTTTTTTCCAGTATTTTATGTATTCTTCTGATTAGAGCTGCAACAATCAGTTGATTAATCGTTTAATTGATTGAAAGAAATCAACTATTTTAAGAATCAATTAGTTGTTTCAGTCATTTTTCAAGGAAAACTATCAAATGTTTGCCAGTTCCACTTTCTTAAATGTGAGAATTTCCAGTTTTTCTTCATCATTTTTGACAGCAAATAAAGAGTCTGTGTTTTGGACTGTTGGTTGGACAAGAAGACATTTGAGGACATCATTTTTGGAAACTGTGATTTGCATTTTTCACAAAGAGATTAATTTTCAGTTCATCATTGATAAACATTTACAAAATTGCAATTCAGTCGTTGTTTGTTGGCATGTTTGCCTGCAGCTATTTCCATGTTTTCTGACTTTCTTACTTACTGAGCTGTGCTGAGTCGGGTCAAACACACCTGACTCACCTGGTCCACCTGTGACGACACACGAGTGTTGAGACTGAACTGGTGTGTGCAGGACAGCAGGAATCTCACTCTGCTTTATTGTGAAAACGGACGCACGTTCATTTGTTGTCCAGATGCAGGAAGAAAAAGTTTTTCAGGCACTTTTTTCTTTCCTGAGATGTCGTACTCGTAGGAGACGTTTCAGGGAGGAGATGAATGTGCTGAAGTCAGCGTGTGATGTATATGAAACACCAACCTTTAAACCTGCAGGGCTCACACACACCTCACACATCTACACAGGGACCACAGTAACCTTTAGGTAATATAAATAGTTATAACTCATGTTCAGGCGTTCCTTTGAAAGCTGAGCAGAGTTAAACCGGGTTAATCCAGGTCAGGGTCAGATAACCTGCGTTCACACCGGCCTCGTTCTGGATCTCTGCAGGTGTGACACTCAGGTGTTCAGGTGTGACGGACTTTCTTTAATGAAAATGTAAACTGAATATATGTCACTTTATAATCCATGATCATCTCTGAGAAACGTGTGTGCGTGCGTGTGTGTGTGTGTGTGTGTGTGTGTGTGTGTGTCTGTGTGTCTGTGTGTGTCTGTGTGTGTGTGTGTGTGTGTTGGCAGAGGCGGTGTTGGTGTGTGTTTCCTTCTTCCTTGACTTCCTGACTTCCAGCCAATCGTCATTTCCGCTGCTGGAAGTGAACTTGCTGTCTGCTGTCATCGTCCAATCACAAGCAGCAGCAGGGCCAACACAAACACACACACACACACACACACACCTGTCTCTT
>JAJHUR010136247.1:954-30265 GCA_027495735.1 Lutjanus campechanus | reverse complement strand
GGAGTGAAATGTTGAAATGATTCAGTTTCAATACCCATAAACTATGTTACGCAATGCATAAAATATGCAGGCAAAATGTTCAATTTAAGCACCAGAGTTCCTTTGGAGCTCCAGTGAGGACAAAACTTTTGTTCTTTGTTATGTTTCAATGGTTCTCAATGGATTTCATAACAGCCTTTGACCCTTGTTGGATTTCTAGGTTTGGCTACGGAAGCGGTTCTTGTTCTCCACTTCCCTTCACATGAAAGATGAAAAGTTGAATGGCCCTTCGCCAACGTTCACATAAACTCATCATTTGAGGAAGCTTGAAACTAAACAAGAAGGTCGACTTTCAGATGTCTGCAGAATGAAGCATAGCTGTTCCATGTCAAGCTGTATATTTTTGTCTACACACTCTCCTGTTGAACATCCTGACCACATGATACAGTATTTAGTACGATCATGAGTTCACAGAGGAGAGATCTGACCTGAGGAAAGATCTCCAACACCTGAAGAGCAGAGATTGATCCATGGATAGTTCTTAGACAACAGGAGAGTGATCAATACTCTGTGATGCTGACAAGGTAAAGAGCAGGTGTGCTCCTGCAGAAGATTTATTTATATTGAAGGGATAGTTCACCCAAAAATGAAAATTTAGTCATTATCTACCTACCCTCATGCTGAATGAAGGTCGGGTTTATTTTGTTCGTCCCCAACACACTGCTGGAGATTCACAGGAAAACAGTGTATGATAATCTCCCTAACAATGGAAGTGAACGGTGACTAGTTTTCAAATGTAAAAAACAACTGGAAAAAACAAACAGAAAATGCCTCCATACTGCTCATCTGGTGTAATCCAAGTCTCCTAAAGTCCCGACATTCTGTTTGCACATGTCACACCACACACACCCAGACAGTGTGCATGTGCACATGAACATGGCTCCAAGCTAAGGATCTTCAGTCAGCATGACGGTGAGTAGCTAATGACTGAATTTTTAATTTTGGATGAACTATGCCTTTAAAGCTATGACAAGGTCTTTCATATTTTGTTGATTTTGGAGGCCCCTGTGGACAAAAGCAGAAGTGTTTCTGCCATAACAACCACAAAAAACTAACATTTAAAAAAATCGTCAAAATAAAAATCTCCACCTTCTTCCTTTTAACTGGTTTAACATACTGTTCATTGTAACTTTGCCTAGAAAAAATGTAAACACGGGCTCATTTCAACTGATTTCAACGAGATTCCGCTGGCGGAGCAACTATACAGAAATAGCCAATCTTCTCATGGATGGTCTCATTTGCTTATGTAGGTCATATAGAGGCATCTGTATTGAAGTAAGACTGTTTCATAACCAGTTTACCAGTTTACAGTTAACTAACTTGTGGTAGCTTTAACAGTAGCTTTACAGTACATTTTATATCATGAAGTTGGTTTTCCATGTTTTAAAGACACATGACACATCATAAACTATTATTGGTTGAAAATGAGCAAAATTATGTTCTTAATTAGAATGAGTTTGTCATCCAAGATTCTTTACATTTCCAGATTTTTTAGCTATGTGTCTCAAGTTCAGATGATTGAGAACAATCAAGCAGTTAAACTTCAAAAATACTTTTCATTTCTGACATTTAGAGATCAAATAAACTTGAAAGGGGAAAATTTATGGTAAGTATAAACTTGATTGCTCGTACGACATAATAACATTTTATTCACCGGTATTTTATGGTTCTAGCTGCTATGGAAACATTCATCTCTCCCAAGAAGAACACACCCTTCTGAGGTGATTAACAGCTCTGACCCAGTTCATCCTCTGGGCTCCTCTGGTCCAGCCCATGTGTTCACAGACAGGTTTCTTCTATTGCCAATAAGACCTTTATATTGCCAACACGGTTATTTATATTTTCTGTCAAACTATAGTTAGAAATGTCTTGCCCCGTATTGATCTTTTCAATAAATCCCCAAATGTAAGTCTTTGTTATTACTTTAAAAAAAAAAAAGTGAAACAAACACCACAGGAGGAATATCAACCAAGAGAGTTTATTCATAAGATGTTGCTGAAATTATTCCAACAAATTCAAACTCAACTCACAGCATAAGAAGTTGTCTTTACAATTGTGCCTATCACATTGTGGCAGTGATTATTACTCAATGAGGCTAAAACAGCTCAGCAAGTGTGCCATGCACTCCCACACTGCAGCCATTCACATGCCAGACAGAGCCATCTACTCAGGCCTGCCCAGGGCTATTGTACATTCAGCTGTGAATTACAATAGGTGCCAAAGCAGAGCAGAAGATGTTTAAATCACCAAAAGTTCAAAAATAAAACTTTGCTGACAAACACTAATCTTAAACTGTGGCCATGTGGCATACAGTGCTCTTCACATTCAAACCATAAATCTGCCATTCAGGCAGCGGAGACTGCTTGCTTCCAAACTTGTTTTCCTAAGAGCTTAAACGGTCTGAATTCCGACGCCCGGTTCTCTTCTTTATGCCTCCCGTTCCCCTCAACTCTTGATAAGCCCCTCTGATTAAACAAGCCAAATTTCCTGCGACTAAAATGGCCCAGCCCTAAGCTAAATGTTAGTATTCCAGCCAGTCCGTCCCATTTCCACCCTGATTAGATGATGGAACAATGTTTGGGTTGTGGATTAACCCCACTCCTGGCCCCCCATTGGCGCTACTCACTTCCACCCCCATTCCCTCCCACGTTTTTCTCCCCCCCATTCTCTCCCAGCTTGGCAGGGCCTTGAGCCCACATGAGGGGAAAGGAAAGAGTATTTGGCCTGCTTGGCAGTTGTCAGGGATAAAGGAGAGGGAAGGGTACCTGTTCTAAAAAGGACGAAGGAAACACCAACTAGGATCACATGTGAGATAAGGTGCGAGGTGAGAGAAAGGTTGATTACTTCATCCTCTTTTAGCTCCAAGGTGATGCTGACAGTTGTGACTTGCCTGCCAAGTCATTTGCTATTTCATAAATCCACACGTGAGTGTGTGTATAAACGGGGGTGGGGTTGGAACATTTGCTGACAATTTCATTCTTGAGCCATTCTTGTAATAACAGATCCCAAGATTTCTGTGCGTTTACACCAGACATGACATTAGGAATGCCATGGCAGTTTTCATGTTTGAAAAATAAACTTATAAAAGTAATCATATTACAACCATGACTGACACAGCTTACTTATGACCAGGCTACAGCATGTGATTCAGCAGTTGCCTTTTTTCAAAGCACTTTACAGAGAAGTGAACACATACAAGGGCTGGGCAACACATCAGTTATATTTGTTGTCTTTGAGTATGAATTAATTGCGATATAGCAGATGACTGTATCATCATATTCGGGTTTTTCCGTGTTTCCACTTGTTACTTTACTTGTTACAGTTACTTTATTTGAGTCATAAAGTGTATAGATCAGCTCAGAGTCTGTTTATGCAACATGAAAAGCTAATTTAGCTAGTTAGCAGCTATGAGTAATTGTGATTTTTTTCTGCTGGGATTGTTTCAGGGAGAATACGCGATCAGATGATTGATCAGTCCTCTACCCAGAGCATCCAGCTCCAAAAAGTACCTGGAAGAGCTTCTGTTTTAGGCAATTTCCTGACTTGTAGCAGCTAACTAGCTTGCTCACTTTTACAAGAAACCAAGAAACCCCTATTTTGTGAAAGCACCAATCGTCATCCTTATGATATTGTCGCAATATCCAAGTGTTTGCTCAAAAACACTGTGATTTTTACTTATTTTATCACATCAGCTTCCACCCTTTGGAGTATACAACATATGGTCATTCACAACCTACTCGATCAATAATTATCAATATCAACCAATGAAACTTTACTATCATGCTAGGTTTTTTAGCTATTGCCCAGGCCTACCCAGACTTTTTGAGGTTTGGTGGTGGTCTGACTATTTTGTATACTATACATCTGACTCTGGGATTAGGCCTTTAAAGTTTTGATAAACCCTCTGTTCTCTCTGGAGAAATAAGCTACCACCAGGTAAAAAGCTGCTGAGAATAATGTTGGGTAGAAGAAAAATTGTCAGATGACCAGGGAGACGACTGGGGTGGGACGGTGACACAGGGCTTTCATTGTGTCGGCCCACACCGGCTTTAAGTGATGTGTGTGAAGGAGAGTAAATCTTCAAACCCCTCTACTCAGTACACACTCCAGGGTCCTCTGAACTCCCCTCAGTGGCACAAATGCTGCCTCTTCAATTTAGCTATTACCCTCGGCGTGCAGTTACAAATCCCCATTCTACTAACCCAGCTCACTTCACATGCATTTTTAATGAAATTAGATACAGGAAGTAAAAAGTGTGAGTGAATACACAAAAGTGCAAAAAGTGCACGACAGAGAGATTACAATGAAACTAAATGCACAAGATTAAATGCAGAAGGAAAAGTGGCTCATGGTGGACAACTACTGTCATATGCATGGATCAAAGACGTGACCTCACAGTTACAAAATTGCCCTTTCAACAGCTAAGGCCCCTGCGTATGTCTACGTAGATTAAAAACACAGCAGTATCTTACCTCACCATACACCCCATACCTACCAGGATTTTAGTGACAACCCCCCACAGCTCTGCAAGATCAGAAACAAAGGGCCTCCGTGTTGACACCGGCTCTCTGAGCTAAGCTTCCTAAGCAGCGGGGCTTTTCCAGGGGCCTCCACTAGTCTCCAATATCCTGCCTGCTACGGTCTCCATGAGGCTGAGGGCAACATCCAGCCAGCAGCCACACTGAGAGCCACAGTCAGAGAAGCAGACAGACGCCCCAGCCTTGACCTGCTGGGATGGACATCTTGACGCCAGTGTTGGATCTGCCAAGTTTTAAAAGGTGCTTTTATTGAGGACGGGGGGCCCATTTAAACTTCTCCTCAAAAATATGGCTGCAACATCTATAGAAAATATCCCAAAATTTGTTTTCCTATTCGTTTTGTATTACTCAAAATATGAAATGAAATGGAAATAAAAATGTATTGTATTGACTCTATTTTAACTGTTTTCTGTGTGTTTTCTTACTTTTAGACCAGCTCACTAGTCTTAATCAAAGTTTCTGTTTAATCGACAAGGAAATAAGTCACCAGGAACATCCCTAGGGTTTACATTAGAACAAAAGAGAGAAGTCACAAGTCCTCCTTGCATGGGAGTGGTAAGATGTACCTCATTTAACCAGTGAATTATCACAGGTCATAAATTATGAAATAACTATAAGACCCTTTCCTCAGCTGATACCTCTCTGCCTTCCTACTTTATTACTGAGTACAGAAATCACACCAAGGTCAAATTATAACTTTTGTTAGTGGGAGTATGATTTGGGATTAGTATCATCATGAGTTTTATCATGAGACCGCTGCCTTCACCCAGTTATGGCAGGTACCAGATTAGCATCACTGACAATTGCTGCAATTATTCTATATCAGAGGATGTCCCCAGCTAATATTAATCCCACTAAAGCAGGGCTTAAGCTTCAAGTTGAGAGCTCTCGCTTATTGATTTTTCTCATTGAAATTAGTGAAGTGTAACCTAAGTGTTATTTGCTTGGAGACTGAGCAATATAAGATTTGGCACAGTGTGCCTGTGAAGTGCACCATGCTCAGTGCAGTTTCCAGGCAACAGACCTTGGATCTTAGTAAACACAAGAAGGATGATAAGAACTAGATTCATCTCCATGCTGTCATTTTAAGAGAGGGAGGTCTGTATCCCAGCCAAAACAAACAAAAACCCTTCTAAAACTTTCAGCATGATAAGATTCAGTTCTTCGTTGTGTACACGTTCAGACATGTGCTCCCCTCCTCTTGTTACCGAGCTCTGTTCTCAGCAAGGTTGAACTAATCAGCAGCTTCAGTGACATACTGTGTCAACACCAGAGCACAATGGGGGTTAATCAGCATGTTTACAATGGCTTCTGCTCTCACAAGTGTTGGACGTTTGAGACACTCTTTGGTTAGTGGTGTAATCACGTTGAAACATCCACTTGAAAAGGAACTCTACACAGATTCCATTACAATTTGGTTTCCATTACAAGTTTGACATCTGCAGCCTGCTGGCATTCCCAAAATATAAACGCACTGCTAGGTTACTTTGGTTCAACCTGCAGGAAAATTAAAGATGAATACAAAATAAAAATATTCTTGACTATTCAAAGACAAATGGGCCATGGCCAGTTAACATTCTTTTTTTTTTTTTCAAAACTTGCCAAAGTTTAAAGGATATTTCCAACACTTTAACAACATATTTCAAAAGCCAAACTGTGTTATAAATTGTTGACTCGCACTTGAATCAAATCACGTAAATCATCATTTTAGACATGGCTGGCATGACTGACTGTAAATAAAGATGGATGATGCGTCTCCACTTCCTCCCACTGTACAAAAATGAAGCCAAAATATCCTGGATAAGAGTGCTGCCATCTTGTGCTGGTGACATGGAGCCAGAGTCTGTGCTGTAGTGATCAGGGCTGCAGCTGCAGCATCAAGTTCCCGCCCACACAGCAGGCCGACTCAATCGATACCAGGGCTCAGCTGTCAATCATGATGTGAAATCCCCTTTTCAAAGCATCAGATAATTACTTAAAACCAAGCTTATCAGAAAAAATAACACTTAATCATACATTAGTGTGTTGAGAACTACCTAAAATGACAGAAACCATCTTTGGAAAAACATAGAGGGGGCAGGATTTATGACCTATACTGCAGCCAGCCACCAGGGGGCAACTGAAATGCTTTGGCTTCACTTTTGTGGAGGCGTTATGCTGTCCATCTTTATATATGTTAATGGTTGGCATTAATTACTTGATTTAAGACACTTTAATTTAATTGTGCAGGTAAATGAGGCCCAAATGTATAAAGTGTGTCCTTATATGCATGCACTGTATTTGGAATACTAGCCAAATACCATAATGCATAAAGATGAGTTCGCTAACTAAAGGTGTGTAACTGCAAGTGGATTCTCTTGGATTGATGCCGTCACTGGAGGACAGGATAAGTGGACATTTTACACAAAGCTTTAAAGCTCAGTAATAACCCCTCTATCAAACTCTTAAATGAGTAAGTGGAAGGTAATGGAATCCCTGTTCCCCAAATGTTTCCCAGGGCTAAGTCCCTCTGTCACCCCTGGGAACATCGGCGTCTGTCAGTCCAAGTTAGCAGTGAGCTTCCATTAGGAAAAGGAAGTACTGGAGCCAGGCTTTCCTTACCCCAAATGCACAGAAATCCTGCCATTGTGCCTCTCCCCAGGGGTTAAGGAATTTTAAGAAAGAATCCCAGGACTGATACACTATCTTCTAAAGACAAAACAAAAACAGGCTTCACTGTCTAAAGTCTTTAAAAGTTGCAATAAGGGTGAGAGTGTAGATCACCATGTCACAAACATCCTCTCAATCCTCAAAAACAGATGGCCTAATGGTATGGACAATCTGGTCAAATTTTCTTCCTTATTGGCAAAATCTTGATTTCTTGATTCATCGTTTACATGGTTTACTTGGTCTATCAAATGTCTAAAAATAGAGAAAAATGCCAATAATTTCACAGAGATCAAACTGATATACTTAAAGTGCATGTTTTGTCCAACCCACAGTCAAAAACCTAAAGATGAACAGCATATAATTCATAGAAGGCAAAGAACACCAAAAAAAAAGAGGACAATGTGGGCTGGATGTGCATAATTATTCTATGATATCTGAGTCATCTATTTGACAAAAATGTCCGTATGTTGTTTGTTTGCGTAGGTGCGTGCACCACATCCTACTGTAATTTATTAAAAATCACACATTTTCAGTGGGACAAATATTTTCACTGAGAGAAAGAGGTGAGCTGCATGAAGACACACTCGAGTGATTGCCAGGTTGCTGATTGTTTGAATAAATCCCTTCACTGAATGAATCCCTGGAGCAGATGTAAAAAAAATGAATAAATGGGAGTCAACAGTACTGTACAGTGACTAAGGGTTATGTCCTGTTAATCCATGTGACAACTGTGGGGAAAAAAGCAGGACCAAAGCCCAAGGAACAGAGCACTGTGTGATTGTGAGCTAAACCCTAAAAATGTCCAAATGCGATAAAATGAAATACTTCTTTAAGCAGATTTTAAGAGGAATTTAGTCATTAGATCAAGCTCCGATTTCCATTGTAGGATCACGTAAACCAATAGCCTGCGCTCTTTTACATAGTAGCACTTACACATATTGCTCATAATGCCTGCACACAAGCCTGCACACACTGTATAGCAATCAGAGATTGATTGATGACTGGTCAGGCTGGGCAGTGTGATTAACATTAGTGTTGGAATTAAGCGTTGAAAAGAGAACTTCTTTGAGTTACTTAGTTTGCAAAGTCTGCATAGTTTCACAACAGTTATTATGCCTACAATCTGGGAAGGTTCACAGACTGAAGCTTAAGCTTTGCTCAAATTGCATAAGGTGCTTAGTAGTTGTTTGAATAACTGATTATATTACTGAGAACATAAACCATCTGTTCCTGAGTAAAATGAATATTAAGTATATTAATAATATTAAGAAAGATATTTATTGTTGAGTCACAAGCATCTCGAACACAATAAAATGATGAAAAAATAAGGGCACACGGGCAGAGGGCACGGCCTCTGCATATACACACACTGTCACACTAATCTAGTGGGTCATAAGTGATCATTCAAAGGGATTATACTGTGGAGCCTATACATAGTTTTTTTTTTTTGTTGTTGTTGTTATTTTTAGAAAAATGTTAAATTTTCCTTAAGGTTAGGGCTGCATAATTAATCGAATTTTAATCACGATCATGAGTTTGGCCGCCACGATTAAATGAACATGAGCGTTTGCGATATTAACATTTAAAATGCGGGCTCTGCTGCAGTGGCCTGAGTTATGTTAGCTCTAGGGTCCCAAATTTTGCGCCTTTTCCTTAACCGATAATTGAAAACCTCAACAATCAATATAAATCATCGAATAATCAAACAACTGCTCTTCCAGGTGGCTCAGCTGGTGGAACATTTTCCCCATGAACTGAGACTGGGTCCTCTGCAGCAACCATGGGTTCAACTCCCGCCTGCAGCCCTTTGCTGCATGTCATTCCCCCAGTCTCTCTCCCCCTTTCCCGTCACATCTTCAGCTGTCCTATTAAATAAAGATATAATCCTCTCACCTTCCCCCCAAAAAACACTTGTCTACTGCTCTTGTCCACCCGTCCTTATTTAACAAATGGTTTAAGACAATGTCAAATGTGGCACAATTACTGCCATTTCTAGACTAACAAGGCAGACCAAACCAAACTGTGAGAAAACCATTGAGCTCTGGAGAAATAGTAGACAAAACATACATTATCCATTAATTAATTTTAAAATCAATTCAGTTCTTAATAGTGATTAATTGATTAATGATTAATCACTGACATCTCTAATTAGATCAGTATTTCACAAATGTTTTACAGGCCCATACACATTCAATCTCCAGCTACATTTTTTTATTCTTTCATTTTTTTCAAACTGTGAAATACTCAACTCAAGTTAGTGAGACGAATCAGACAAAAACAAAGCTTTGATTTAATTATTCTGTTCACCGCTTTGATTCAGCTGGTAAACTTAATCAACATACAATTTCCACAAGAACTGACACTGAACTTAAAAGGAAAAAAAAAAATCACCCCTGGATATTCTAACAGTTATTAATCTGTGAAATTAGTGCATTCTGTGTGTGTTTTTATGATCCCTCAACTGTGCACTTCAACTCAAGATTAGTGAGTTCCGAGAAAGCCTCTCAACAACCCCCAAAGAGGGATCATGAACTTGTTGCTTTCAGCTCTGGGCGACAAGTGAAGATTGGAAAAGTGATAGCAACACAATAGTAAGAGTAACAGACAACAGTGTCTTAAGGCAGCAAAACTAGCAAAGTGGCTAAATTTATGTACCAGAGATGAGAAAGTATAAAGGTTTAGTTCCAACCAAGATGATTTTACTAGTTCCTTTTCTCACAGGCAGACAGCCCAGTTATGATGATTGTGGCTGAGTGCTGGTACATTTGTCATCTGTCTGCCACCTGAGGAAAAGTAAGTTCAATTTATATGGCTGCCTGTTATGGCTTGGTGTTAGGGGTGCAGAATTGGGGTTAAGAATCAGCCCCTATTTGCTACACTCATGCTAGTTTAAGCCAGTTCATGATTACTTGGACCAGTACCAGTGGATAATTCATCGTGTCTTCAGTCCACAAACTAGGCAAGCTGCATTTAAGCTGCTCTTGGGGCAAGCTTTTTCATCAACTCATCAGTAAAATCACCTGCGGTCGTCTCATACGGACCACTTCAGTTTGTTCATGTCTTAGGATTGAACCTGATGGATCAATCGCTGCTTTTTTTAGTTGTTATAAACAGGATTTTCTGTCACATTTCATTGCAAACATTGCAGGGAACCAGTGAAAAAAAAATGTTTCAAAGGTAAAGGTCACAATGGCAAGGTAATACGGCAGATAAGCTTCCTGTACCTTTTTACTGATAGTGTCAAAGTTGTACTCAGGCCACCCAGGGGAGCTGTCATGCTCCCCACCAAAAGAGGGAGGTGCAGCTGGCTAGATTAGTCAGGATTAGAGTTTATCCGCTGCTACCAGCAAGCTGATGGGGATAACAGCACTCAAGAGACCAGCGCTGTAAGCTAAGCCATTCCATTGTAGGTATTTAGTTGACACTCTTAACTAGGTAGACGTAAGTAAGAGAACTGCTAGTGTTGCTGTAGTAAAATGCTAGAGTACAGCATCATGGCCAGCTGGCCACTGCATTGGATCAAACCAAGTGAATCTGTCTATTTAAGCATGGTCTGTAGTAGGCCATGTTGCATTCAACAGAACAACCCATTAAGAAAGAGTACCAGATTACATGACACAATTCTACTGTAACTCGGGCTGGCAAAATGACTTATGAAATTATGTCTTGATATTTTTAGGCTATGCTGAGATATAAAATATATTATTATCCTCAAGAGCATGATTGCTGTAGGGGCTGGGAGACATGGCCCAAATCAAATATCATGAAATTTTTGACCAAATACCTAACATCCATGCAACAATATTGTAAGGGTGACTACTGGGTTCAGTCCCAATATATAGTGATGTTAACAATATGACTTTTTGGATTTTGATTTTGATCTTTGATGATCAGTAATGAGAATATAATAATTAAGTGGATTAAGTGAACAGAAAATGACATCCCTTTACTGTAATGCAGCCTTTAAAACCAGGAAAAGACAATACTTAGGCCATATCCCAATATAATAATATCCATAATCTAAGAAGATATCTAGTCTCATATCACAATATCGATATAATATTGATGTATTGCGCATATTGTAGCTTATTCTAAAAAGCAGTGTTACTGAAAACACAGGTTGTTATACTGTTCTATAAACACTACTTAAAGGTCCAGTCTGTAAGCGTAAGAGGGGGTGTGGTGGATTACACATGGACTCATGTATACATAATGTATACATAATTCACCAAATCCTGAGGGGAAGTGGGGGCTAAGCACATTGTGCAAAGGGCAGTGTGTACTTGCTCCTTTAAGCTGTCTATAAGTAACCATAGCAACAGCAGTGTCTGAGGGTGTAAAAGCGGATGTTGTGTTACAGTCAGGTTGTTGCTTTACGGGTGTGCATGAATTACCAAACGGTGTACAGTTGTGTAGCTAAAAGAGAAGTTCCCAGCCATATTAAATCCAGAAACTACTACAGGGGGATTATTGACAGAATATGGCAGAAATTGAACATAATATTCCCGTCAATTTAGAATTGTGTTTTTGTTATCTTATCTATCCTTTAAAATGCAACATGCAACACTAGTTAATGTTAAAACAGCAATACTACAGTAAATGTTAAAAAATTGTCATAAATGCATAGGGCAAGTCTTTCTGTGACACTTGATACCTGGTGCTATTAATGATTGCTAAATGAATAGATTGTTGGGCTGTTGTTTGATTTGTTTACAATATCGTTTGAGTTATGCAGAATAACTTCAAAGAAGAGGTGAAAGTTGTGGCAGAAACAGAGGGTGGGGATCATCTGCAAGTCCACTCAGACTACTTACAAATATTAGGGATCTTTAATGATCCCAGTACTTAAATTAATGTAGGCAATTTATAGAACAACAACAAGCACAACAGGAGCCCTTTTAGACTGCATATAAGGACTGAATTGGGCCTGACAGCTTCTTATCACTGATCTAAATCTGTTCTTGCGGAGTTTGTGCATATTGAATTGGTACTTCAATGAGAATTGCTAAATGCCCTGTAACAATTAAATTGTTGCCAACATTTAACAAATAGCCTCCCTGAATTGCAGGACTGGCAGTGGTCCAGGCCTGAAGCAGCCTGAGGAGACCCCTGCCTGTTGCTGTCGATACACAGGGGCTGACCTGCAGCAGTCGGAGAGAACAGGACTCCTACTGTACAAAGACAAACATATGCCATTTAGCGGATGCTTTTATCCCCGTCACTACAGTGAGTGCTTGTGTTTTCAGCACGGTTGGGCCCAGCAGAAATCTGAACCCTTCACCCAGGCTGTGGCAGTGCCAGGCTGTTGCCGCTGAGCTACAAACAATTGACAACTGAAAGTTGTTTAAAACTGGTTGCAGGACTTGTAACGAGCCACTGGCTTTTGGTTGTCAAAGCTCACAGAGTGGTTGCTATATTTTCACTGTTTGCAACTGGTGCAAACATACCAATATTTTAGAGGAAAACTGTAATATCAAGAATAAATTTCAGCTTATCTTGTGCTTCTCCCTCTTCCTCTCTCTCTCTGCCAGACACACACATCAAGCTTCACGTTAAATGGGCTTTTACTCAGTGGCTTAGCTTCACTAATGACTAAAAAAGTAACAAACACATTAGAATGCTACATTTAGCCTAGATTGCAAATGTGAAAGATCAGAGAATTACATTAGTGGGCAAAATTACACTGTATAATATGCAGACAAAACATCTGATTATAAAGTCAGAAAATTTTAGGTTTTCCACTTGCATTTTGTTTGGGTTTGTCTGTATAACTCTGCTACTACTGCCTTGTGAGTGCACACTAACAGGTTACTGCTTCACTTCAACTCTAAACTTCTAATCAAGTACATCTTGGGAACAGCTGCCTAGAAGGTTTTACACAGAGGGTGAGCGATGTAGACAAAGTGGATACCAACAGTGGCAAAAAGACTAAACAGAACGGCTCAAAGTGGTCCAGATCTGATTAGGCCAAACAGTGCTGATAAACATTACAAAATGAACCAAGTTGCTGTTTCAACTATGGGTCATGCAGAGCAAAGCAAGCAACAGTTTGGTCATCACTTCACCATGTGACAATTGCATTTCTTAAAATAATCTGCAAGATCCTATTTGTTTTGACAGCTTGAAAGAATCTTGATCATATGTTTCTTATCTTGTGTTTCACCAATAAATTACCCAAAGAATGCTTGTAAATTGAAAAGTACAGCTAATATGATGGGATCCTCTTTTTGAGGTCAATGGGGTTTGAGTTTCTGGACAGCAGGTGGAGCTGTTTGTGGATTCAGTCATGGTGGTTTTATTTCTCTTGTACTGATTACCCAATTCTTCTTCTGTTCTGCTCAATTGTTACTGCTGCCTCTAGTATCAAAAAACATAAAGCTTCTTCTGTACCTGAAAACATCTGGGTTTTTTTTTTAAACAAAACACCTACCCCATACAAGTATTAAAAAAACCCAACAAACTAGGTAGATGATATGTGGATGCTTTCATTGTCTGGATATATATCGGATCAGTTTTGTGTTGCATTAATCAACATAAGAGTAAAATATTTCATTACTGAAAAATATTTCACATAATTACTTTCAACATGTCTTCATCCTTAAGAAAATCAGATTTCAATACAGTGGTCATTTTTTTAAAAGTTTATTCTTCTACTACTAGTTAGTAGTAGTCTTTCCCAAGTCTTTCCTTACTCATGAAAAGAAAAACTAATAAAAGGCAGAAAAGGAGGGACAGTCCACAGTCCAACTCAACTCCCCTCTATTTAACACATGTTCAAGGAGTGAGTGTCGGTGCAACAGACACTTTCAAAGTAATTCAACAGACAGGTTTACTATGCAACATCTGCTCAGATTTATAGGGACGTAGTTCCAACCCTGTCACTTAAACTTAACGCTCAGTAGTTATGTATTTGACAAGTGCAGAAGGGAAATTATCAAAACATGTAATTGGTGGCTAGACCACCAAAAGTTTTACTCAAAAGAATCATTCTTGCGGCAAAAAAGCATCCAATAAATGCCAGTCTCTTTTACACATAATTTTCCAAAGCATGAATGGAGTAGTGAGAATCTACATTCAGGTCCCAACAGCTGAACACAATCTAGACATGTTCTTCTAAGTCCAAACAGTTTGCTAGTTCACTTCCAGCACCCCTATCTCTGTCTCAGGAGCTAACTAATATATATACTGTGATGTCGTTTTCACTTCCAAGTTGTTTAAAGTCTAATACGAGAACAATCCATGAAACGTGAGAAAAACAGAGACAGCAGACGCTTATTCTCATGCAAATAACAGCTAATGGTTTTAGCTGAATACGAATACTAAAGAGTAAGCAAGGGCAACAGAGGGGGCAGGAATGTGCATGTTATCAATCTCAAATTAGATTCTTCCATTCAAAACCAACAGTTGGTTATTCAATTCATCCTCCCACAAACTTCTTGAATGACTATGTTAAAAATTAAAAGAAAATAAAATAAATTCCACTAGCTGGCACTACTGGGATAAAAAGCCAAATATCCTAAACTGTAGTTCTAAAGAAAGACCTTCAGTCAAAAAGTGGTCAAAATAAATCTAAAGAATTATGGAATTAAATCCAGTAGACTGTAGCTATACAGCAAAGATGCTGTATTGACTATACAGAGATTCACTTCTGATATGAGAGAAATACACTAGTGGCAACAATGCTGCATCATGCAGCCGTGTCCAGACAAATGCCAGTCAGCTGAGGGACGATTGTGTCACTTTCCAGAGTGCAGTGACACCATGCATTGTTGTTGGGGGGCGACCAGCTGGGGAGCTCTGTGAGTGTGTCTGTGTGTGTCTGTATACATGCGTTTGAATGGGCAGGGGATTGAGGGGCTCAGGAATGTTGGGGTGAGTGGGCATACAATCATGTGTACGAGACTGTGTGAGTGAGACAATGAAAGCCATCCCACTCAGCTCTAAAAGGCTTCATTCATGGCAGACCTCAGTCATCTGGTTCTCTGCAGCGCAAAAATCTGAAAGTTGTTTTTTTCTCAAATGGATTCTAAAAATTTCACCTTCTGCTTGAAACAACAGAAGATATCTTGTTATTGAACAAAACAAGAGCTGAGGCAGATTTATGTGTCTGACTCATGATAGTCATGATGTCACTTTTCATCCTCTAAATCACGCTGTATTGAGCTGAGAAAAAAAAAAGCTGAACAGTCTCTAGTCCTCTGACACTGACTCCAAAGACATCGTGAAGAAGGCATTTTGGCTCCAAATTAATATGGAGCCATCATTAAATTTGAGCTTTAGGCAAAGCATACCAGCAGGTTGAGGAAGAGTAAAGTCAAAACCAATTCAAGACCGATTCTAAGACAAAACATTTTTCAGAATATGTGGGAGAAACCCACCCACACCAAGAACAATAACTATAACAACAACTATGAATATATTAGAAATTGTTCAAACTCAAATGGATGGTGGAGTCTACACCACAACTACAACAACACTGACAATATCATCATTCATCACCTTCAGGGTGATCTGATGAAGGACTAAAACACTGACAGCCAGTCAAAACCACCTGAATTTACAGGGTGTAGCCTCTTTATTAAACTTATTAAACACCTATTTAGTACAAAAATAGGCTGCAAATTACACATAAAAAAACAAATAAACATCATTTTGCCTGAGATCTGCTGCAAAACAGTATTGGTGCTGAAAGGGGGTCTCTGAAGTTCATTTGGTCCTCACTAATGTCCACTTTGATGATCACCAGAATACCATCAAGTTAGGGATGGCATCAAAACCCGGTTTCATCATTAAGAAGCTGTATTTTCAATTCCGCCATTGATTCCTGGGCTCTAGTTAAACTCACACGCATTTCTGGTAAATTTGAATTCCACTATTGATCTCAGCACTCTACACTCGTACATATTCGCATATTTCTGGTCCTCTTACATTGCTACATTTCCCTGCTACCCAATGTCTAACAGAAAATGAAACATTATCTTTACTTCTTACAGCACTGACCATGTGCTGCAGACCTCTACATAGCAACTTCAGCTCGAGCGTTGAAATGTACAAGACCCCTCACTCATGGTGTCTAAACTAAAACGTCTTTAAACCAGCACAAAAATGACAATTACCAACATAAACCACCATTTTCTGAACAAACACATCACAAACACTAACAGAAAGTAACAACTGTACATCTAAAAAAACAAAAAGACATAACACAGCAAACTTAAACTCTCAGCAATGCATCATGGGGATTATGTAAATAAGGGCTGTGTCTCAGCATTGTATCTGCAGCACATGTGAACCTCACAAGCCTGAATCCTACAGCGCCCCACAATGTTTGAGGGAAGCCATGAACATGAAACAAGCCTCTCAGATGGTGAAAACTCCCAAACACAGTCCATCAGCATCAACTGGTAACACAATCCTTACAAAAGAACCCAGAAACACAAAAGGCAGACTATTAATAAAGATGCAAATTCAGAGGTTAGTCTTCTAACTCCTCTCATCTTTAAAGAATTTCATGAAACCATATCTGTCTAGTTTTTGTTTCTCTGTGCATCGTACAGCAGTAATAGGTCATCTTTATCCATTTTCCCAGGCTGCTGGGCATGAAATATGTGCTTGGCACCATGGTTTACAGAACGTTATCGTTCATTAATGTGGATTCTCACATCATTACCAATATTGTTACAGCTATCTTGGTGTGGATGGCCTTTTATATTGTGGCTTCAAGACAGTCATGTCAGTCAGCCTGCCATCTAGTGCAGGTTGCACTCGCTCCCTCGATAGTCAGAAAGAGTCCAGCTCCCTAGTGCCCCAACTCAGAAAACTAGGAAACCAGCTCAGCCTGCATGACCCAATTAGAAACATCCCCTGGATGGTGGAGAAACATCAGTCTCTGTCCTATCCATCAAACAGCCCCATATGCCTGCTAAGAACAGCTCCAAATAGTGTGTGTGAGTAACACCTCATGTAAAGTGTTTTTTTTAAAGATAGCTCATGCTTGTTTTTAACAGAATTAAGTTTCACACCTCCACTAGAAAGCTACCACTGCTGTGAAAAAAGCTCCAGTAGATGTGAATCAGGACAGCACGCTATTAACTAAAAGACACTGTAGGACGAAATGGAGAAGAGTGTGGCAAATTTGCAAAAGTTTTACCCCATTGTCTTAGAACTTGATCCTGTGACCTTTCAGTCAAAAGCCCAGAAAACAATCAATAAATCTGAGTTTAATGGGAGGCATGCAAACTGACCCACATTGCCTGTGAATAAGGGCAATCAATAGAGGGATGGCAGATAACATGACAAAAGAGGTTCGGCCTGTAATTATGGGCAAAGATTAGAGAACGGGCTTGTGACTGAGCGGTTTGAGTCCCTGAATATGTTGAGAAAATCTGTTTGGAGGAAGTGAAGTATTTTGGAGACTTTGAACAATTACCAAGCAGCGGTGGCGGTGGCGACTTCAAAGAGCAGAACTCTGGTATGGTTGCTCCTTCTATCTCTTCCACAAAGCAGGAGTTGAATTGAAGATTAACTTGATGACTTTAAAGATGACAGATCTGAGGAGCCTTATACAGAGTTTTCTGTTTCTGTTTCAGGATCATCTTTGGTTTGTGGCTGTTGCTTAATGAAAAGGAAAGCAGGGTCTGTCAAGTAAAACTACTTTTTGTAGTTAGTGCAAAGGAATATTATTAACTGAAAACAACTCTAGGGCTTTTCGGACATCCTGTGGCTTTCATGAGGAAGTAGCACAGCACACTGCAACGACACTGTATAATAAATTCTACTTCAAGAGCGCCTTGGAGTGGTTTTGTTTTTCTTTTAAAAAATTATTAATGGCAATGTCTTAATTGAAGCAGCTGCGGTTGGTGCAGAGACCAACTGACGGAACGTTTCTCCGGCTCATTAGGTTTTATTTTCCCCTTGAATGTCTCATCATTACACTAGGTTTGCGTTCAGGGGAGTCTGACCTAAACGTTGCCAACAACCAATGTAACAATTGGACACACCTGCAATAAAACATTACGGTGATAAAATTAAGGCCAGACTCAAGCAAAAAGGCAGGTCTATGTACACACATAGTGATGCAGACATTCAATTTTAATCCTATTCTGTGGTTATAAGTCGTTTTGGATAGGAAGGTTTTCTGTGCATGCATGAAATTTCCTTTAAAATGCCTAACCTCCCACTCCTCACAACACGCTGTCAGTCATGTTTCTGTTCAGACTGAGCATTAGGTGCACTGGATACTATGGCAAGTAACAACAATTGTTAACAACTTCTCTGCAGAGAGTGGCTGTGCTGCCCTGGCACACAGCCGGTTGTACCTCCTTCACATTAGTGCTTAGTGTGTGTGTGTGTGTGTGTGTGTGTGTGTCGCACTGCAGTTTGAGCGCCAGGCTGCCTCGCTCTCTCCTCCTTGAAAGCTCTTTTTCTCTTTTGATGCATGAACACACAGACCTGACAGCTGAACAAGATGAATATGTTCACCTTGTCACACACAGACTTGCAACATCAGGCACTAACAGACACACACAGACCGCCACACAAAGCCGGAAAGTCAAAGGGACAGACAGAGCAGCTGATATTCTCGGTGAGGTGCTCTTGGTGGCTGTTTTAGAATCCATCCATCTATCAATCAAGACATTTTCTATATTGCATGGCAAACTCAGGGTCTCAGTGGACAAAGGGCACTCCTATAGCATGCATCTGAAGAGAGACAGAGTGGACAGGTCACTAGTGTATCAAAAGACCAAATGTGGTTATTTAATAATATTTGAGAGGACATTCTTCTTCAGTCTTTTTCATTTAATCACTAGTTTTGGCATCGAGTGGCACAAGACTCAGCCTCACACTTAATGGAGCAAGTATACTCCATCTGATCTGCTTGAATAGCTTTAGACAGCACTTTTCCCAACACCTTTCCGACATTGGATTGGGGAGGCTGTGATCATTTCTGTACATTGTGATAGAGAAGCTTTTCACTCTGCATTTGGAACAACATTTAAGACTTTTGATTTCAGATGTGGTTGAACAACACGTCATAAAAAGTAGTTCTGATTGAGTATACTGCACTCATAAACCTACTTTAAGCTGTAACATAAAAGAAATTTGCAGAGCTCAATGTTAGCGTTTGGTTTTTTTTATTGGTTTTTTTTTTTGTTTGTTTTTTTGGCCGGTCAGGCAAGTGTGTCAGAAATCTACTTGCCCAAAGTCAATTTTTACCCAACTGTAGCATGTAGCCGCTAGGATGTAAACATGGCAGTTGACATTTCTGCTAAAAACATGGCGTAAATGGCGTCTTTTGCGGTTAATTTTTAATGTCGCGGTTCGCGGACACTTGGATTACACCACACAAGCAGGATGGAGACGTTTTGTGTTTGTTTTGTGTTCTTTTTTTAACGTTTTATCCGTGGTCACCATTCACTGCCATTGTACTGGATGAGGCTGCTACCCTGTTTCTCCTAAAACTCCAGGATTGTTTTGTGAACTGAAGACCTTCACCCATCATCACATCGGCATAGTGATGAGTACATACTGAGCAGTTTATTCTAACAAGGTGGAATATCGCTTTAAATGTCATGTTTCATCTAGGGCTGGAATGTCAGGAAAATAGTGAAAAATGTCCATTACAGTTTTTCAAAGTCTAAGGTGATGTCTTGTTTTGTCAGAACCCAAAGATATTCCGTTTCATATGATAATGAACAAAAAAAAGTGGAAACCTCCATATTTGAGAGGCTGAAAACAACATTTTCTGCCATTTCACATGAAAAATTATTTAAATAATTAATTAATTGTGAAAATAGTTCAGTAGTTTAATTCTTTTTTTTTTTTACCACTGCCATGTCAAACAAGTGAGTTACCAGATTTACTTGCCCAACATGGCATTTTATCTGCCCCAGGCAAGAAGGCAATCCTTATTATTGAGTCCTGGTCTGGCATTAGTAAATCTAATCAATATGAAAGTAACAAAGACAGAAGAAGCACAATTCAATCAATCTTCTATCTGAACAATTTAACATATAAGAAAACTAAAGACCTTCTGTCTTGAAGGTCTCTGTTTTTTTCTCCACTAATAGCTAATCGCTCTGGCTTCCTCCCACAGTCCAGAGATATGCAGGTTAGGTTAAATGGTGACTCTAAATTGCCTGTAGGTGTGAATGGGAGTGTGAATGGTTGTTTGTCTTTGTCCAGGGTGTACCCTGCTTCTGGCACCTATCCCTCCCTCCAGGGAGTAAAAATATCAATTTTGCAAGGACGCTGTTGTTTATGATATGTTGTCATCAATCTAACTGGTTAAATTGCTTTCACCTTGTCCAGTACCCTGCTTTATTTGAATATATTTGGTTGTGAAATGAAGTGCCTGTGGATTTTACTAGATAAGTTGAGCCATTAGGCCTTTCTTTTCCTCCCTGTTTCAAATGACTTCAATTCTTATGTGTGACTTCTTTGGCAGGTATAACCTTCTAATATCCACTTTGCTCTTATTGAACGTGAACAGCAGCCAACAAATCCACTGCCTTATTTAAAAAGCTCCTTGAGATGAAGGGCATTACAAGCAGCCGTAGGACTCACATGAACACCAGAATAGCTAATGATCAGTGATGTTGCATTCAAGATCAGCTACAGAAAATTAGAAAACCAGGCAACTGTGGGGATTATTTGCCAAAGTGTCACTGTGGATTTCCAGAAACGACAGATTGTGGAATAACCTTGAGTCGGTTCGTGTTGCCTCAGTGACTGCATGAACACAAATGTACAAACATGCACACATAGTGGTAAGGAGGGGGCTAATCTCCCATCTACTTTGGTAATCCACCACATGATCACCTCTCACCCCAAACTTGCGTGTGTTCATAAAGAACCATCTGGAGTCAGACTGGCTTTTGCTGACAACTGCATTATTGTCTTAGTATGTGGATTTGTGTTTGTATGGCATGGCATCCTTTGGACAAACTGTCCAAATCTGCTGAATTATAGTACATACAGTACATACATGAAAGCATCTGGCCATATCTAACACATTGTGGGCATAAGATGCCCCCCATAGCACTCACTTAAATAGTATTGCCCAAATTTGAAAAAACATAACAGTTGTATTAGGTGGCTGAAATACCAGAAGACAAAAGTGTATTGACAGGGCCATAAAAATGCTAAGTTCTTGCTCTTTCACTAATGCTACTATGTCAACATGCCAGTTCTTTTCCCTGCTTTACTGGGAGAGGACAGAAGGCCTCAGCTGAGATTAAGGAGATCATAACCACAGGATTAGTGATTAGCATCTTACTTTCAGGGATTTCTCATTTGTGTGAGTAACTGATGCTGTGTGCTGCTGATTTATGTACTGGCAAAGAAAGAGTGTCAATCAAACTGTCAAAACTACGGCAGCCAATTCTGCATTGCACTCGTATCAGCTACAGCTCAGCTGAGCAGAACATTGATGGTTATCTTGGAACTTGTTTAAACAATGACACTTTGGATGCTTGAATTTAGGCAACATAAATAAACAGCTAACTGGCTAATAACACTTACTGAACAGGGATAAATGTAATGTTTGATTCTGTTCAAGATCATGATTAGTAGTGTTGAAAAAGACCTCGTAAGTACCCACATCCTCCCCTGAGGTATCCATAAAATAGTCAGTCTACAGCTTTAAACTGCAACCCCTATATTGTAAACACTGTTTTGAGTAGGGCTGTGAATTAGAGCTGCAACAATTAATCAATTATCAATCAACTATTACATTAATCCCCAACTGTTTTGATTGACAATGCAATAGTATCACTATACTGAAGTCCTAGACTCTCAAATTGTGGTACATGTGCCACTGGTGGGACGCGAGCTTCTCCTAGTCGTACGCGGAAGACCAACAGAATTTTTAAAAAATAAAGAAATTAATTAAGTTAAAAATATATTGTGTTATCAAAATATTATAAAAAATTGAATGATAAAAATACATAATGAAAAATACATGAAAATACATAAAATATCAGATCACTAAGAACCAAATACATTTTGTCTTTCCTGTATTTTTGTTACAATATCAGCCTGATTACCGGTAATTACGAGCTAAACTGTAATGGTAAGATAATAAGTGGAGATAAAAGACGCAGAAAATGAATGTTTTAAGAGCATCACAATCATGGCTCCATATAGGAACTGTTACGACAAGAAGTTCAGATCAGGAGGAGAATATTTGGAGCAGGCCGTTTTGAAAATAAGCAGATGACAGTGAACCAAGCACAAGCACTAGTGACTACATGACAGTAAGATGGTACTTGAAGAGCTCAGTATTTTCTGACATGGTAAATGGTGTAAGAAAGTTTGAGAAATACTGACTGAAGTCATGAATCGATATAACTGCAGTTTCAAACATTTTGCGATATGCTGGGTATGCCTATTTTCAACTGTAAATTATGTCCTCGAAGAAAAACCTTGTCAACATCTGTTTCATTTGCATTTGGGGAGTTTTTCTTACTCTTTCAGAGTAACAGGATGTCGCACACTGCACGGAGACAAATTGTGATTTGTGATATTGACTTGACTTTTACTAATAATCTATCCAAAAAAATAAAAATCAATATTTGGCGTTAGTGTATCAATACAATATTTTTCCCCCCACCCCTAATTTTTATTTATTCCATTCTGTCCAAATTCCTTAAATACAGTTGTATGACTGCACTTAAACTTGACAATAAACAAACAGCAGATGTTGTAAAAGTAGCTGTGAATGCAGAGAGATCAAATTAAAGACTTGGGCAGTTGAAATTAGTGAGGTCCATGTTTCAACTTAATTCTCATCCTGTAATAATGCACTTAACTGTATACTTTAAGCTCATTGTTCAAGCTGGGGGTGTTGGTAGACCATGTATTTCCAGCTCATTGGAGCATTAAGGTAAGTGGTGAAGGGGACATCCTCAATCTAGCCTAAACCCTCTGACAGATGCTTCCGTCTAAAGTAACATTCTTCCATGGCTTGTAGTCAGTGAATCTCATGGACTTTGACAAAAACTGACAAGAAAGCTGAGCACTTAACACATCAGTCTATTCTGAAGGAAAAACTGACAATGCCTCTAAACTGGGTATGACATCATGGATGAATTCAGGAGGAAATAAAAGATCTTTCTAAGCACATGGCGCTGGCTTCCCAAAACAGCCCGGGGCCGATAACAGAGAGGTGTGCTGCATTACAATTCTCA
The DNA here is from genome assembly GCA_027495735.1 of Lutjanus campechanus. NCBI lineage: Eukaryota > Metazoa > Chordata > Actinopteri > Lutjaniformes > Lutjanidae > Lutjanus > Lutjanus campechanus. Next base: position 6,849 of record JAJHUR010136247.1, on the reverse strand, counting down.
TTCTGTGTTGCTGTTATGACATCCAAAAAGAAAAGAAGTCTTCACTAGTGCAGATTCAAAACATTAAAATTTTATAGCGCAGGTATGAAGCTGAAACACCTCACCCAAATCTTATTATTGTGGACTGCAGAATTGGTAAACATCCATATTTCATATCTGACATCTCTCCATATTGACTCGGTTTCTCTTTCATTTTAATAAACGAGGCAAAACATGATGGATGTCAGTTATTTCTTTCACTCTGAAAACTTTGCTCAGCAATAACAACAGCCTCTGACTGTTTTCTTCCACACACACACAGCACTAAAACAGTATTTCGATCAAATCTGACCAAATCGCAAAACCGTGATGCCAGTGGTATGTTGACCAACCACTATTCAAATGAGTTTAATGGATCTTAAACTAAATTAGGTTTATGGAAAAATGGAAAGGAGACATGTTCTTACAATGCGTGAGGATCATCATTAGCGTTAAAAACTCTTTGGCAACTACTACCCTCTTTCCCCATTTGCTTGGCTGGGTTCATTGTTTCCATTCTCCTTAACTCAAAGATTCCGTAGCAAACACCAGGAGCTGTCAACAAGCCTAGTCCCGCATGACACTTTAACCCGATTTACTGCATCTCATTCCAGTTGGATTAGGTTGGTCTTTACTGTCAATATTTCACTTATGTTTGCATAGTGATTGATAGAAACCTGTTTGTTTGGCAGTGTAGTCTACTTTCTATTGGATGTCTTCCATTCAAGGTCATGTTAACCAAATGTTTTCCATCATTGACATTTATTTATTTTCTTTTACAACGAGAATAATCTGCAGGACGTCTGTCATTCTGACAGATTAAAACACTGAGAGTGATCTGCTGTAACAAGTGGTTGTGTCAGTTGCAGCAAAGGAGAGGTCACCTTAAGTCATATAAAAGACAGATAGAGAAATCTTTAGCCAAATAATCACAAACTCTCAACAGGGACATCATATATTTCAAGTAATAAGTTTTTTTAAAATCCACGAAAGGAGGGAGAAGATCAATAAATTATTTACATATCCAGACATCTGGAGGGAAAGAGTGAGGGAGAAACTCATAACCTGCCTCCCCCACAGGCTAAAACAGACCGTCTGCACACTGCACAGAGGGAGAGACCCCAGGACTGTTGGTAGAAGAGCTGTGGACTGCATTACTCTGAGCAGGATGCATGGAAATTAATTCAATTATAACACATTTGAACATTTTCCCTGATGGTCTGAGTAAGTCGCTAAATTTGATGCTACTCGCTTATTCGAAAAAGTTGTCCAGAGTGTCTGAAATGTTGCTAAATCTAGAAGGAAAGTTGCCAAGCTGGCAACACTGAAATTATGATGTGGTTGATAAAGGAGGTGAAAAAAGAAGGACTGATCAGATAGAGGATGAAGGACAAGAAAGTGGCTGAAATTATGTTTATCAGCCACCTGCTGCATGTTGTGCTGTCAACCTCCACTGTTGACATGAAAAGTGACTGCACAGTTGATGTCTCTGTTCATCTTCTTCCTGTCCATGCCCTCATAAATGCAGAATCTGTAAGTTTGTTGTATATTACAAATTATGGTTATTCTTGAAAAGTGAATGCCATTAAATAATCTAAGTATCACTAAAAAAAAATAAAAATGAAAATGACAGATAAAAACAGATTATGACAGATTTTTTACTACCCTCTCCTTCAAAATGACGTAAAACGAGAAAATCAAACACAACCTCTGCTTCCACTGCCCCTTTACAGTCAACTAGCTACACGATTTATTTTTTGCAAAATAGGCTATGTTGTTCCAACTTTTTGTGGCAACTTCTACATACACATTAAAACAATGCACACATACCAAAAACTCTGGTGTCCAAAGTCCAAAGATAAAATTGTATGTGTATACTGTTAAACCTACAGTCACAATATCTACGCGTAAACCAATAACATGGATCAGTCAGTGATTTGATTGTTGGTGTTTGAGTACAATGATATCACTGGAATGATATCAGCCACTGACATGCAGATTGTATTATTCACAGTCCCCTAAACATGCCATGACTTGGATAGAAGGAGGTGGGGGTTCAGGGTTACACAGAATGACTCTCAGATAATACGGAACTAATAGAGAAGAGACACTGAACAAGTTCAGACACAAGCTCTGGGAAAAAAAAGATATGTTGCCAAGAAAAAATATTTACAGAATACATTTTTGCCACATAACGCAGCTACGTATATTAAGCAGTAACAAGAGCCTGAGCACCATCTTCAGACAATTAAACAGTCATTTTTCGCATAAAATAAAAAGGATATCACACTAATAAGCATGGGGATATTGCAAAGAGTATGCAAAGAGCCCCGACCACATTGATTTTTATGACAAATTTCTGACACTTTTCTGCAGGAACCACCGCACAAAGCTTGAAACATGAACAGAAAACAAAAAAGACAAAGCATCACACATTTAATACCTGATTTTGTAGATAAGATGGCACAAGTCAATCAATAGTGAAAAAGAATCTGCAACAATTTTATCATGATTGTTTCAAAGTTTATCAGGCTAATATAGGAAAAAAAGTTCCAGCCTCTCAAATGTAAGAATTTGCTGCTTCTCTTTGTTCTATGTTGCGGTAAACTGAACATCTTTGGGTTTTGGTCAGACACCGGCATGTTTTCACAATTTTTTGACATTTCACAAACCAAATTGTTAATCAGTAATTGAAAAAAATAACTGACAGATTAACCGATAATGAAGAATATTGTCGGGCTGCAGGATAAATGTCTGGGTCGATAAATTATCGGCTGATATATCAAAGCTATATCGATCTATATCGGTATCGGCATATATTAACCAATAATATGTTTGTAAAACGATTAAAAATTTTAATCAGATTAATCACAGGGTTGCTGTGGATTAATTTTGATTAATCACAATTAAATATCATTCATTTTTAATCTATATTAATCGCGTTTCATTTTGCATGAGCAAACACACTCAAGAAAGAAGGGAATGTATGCACTTAATGTGTTTATTAAACACCTTTAAAGGTTCATGTTAACAAAAAACTTGTCTCTTTTTCCAAACAAACATTTATCCACATTAATGTGGCTGTTATTCATGTTTTTGTATTAATGCAGCAGGATCATTTACATCAGTGTCACTCTGAGCAGACAGCAAACTGCACACAGACACACACCGAGGAGATGAAGAGGAGAGACAGAGTCTGGACTCTTCATCATGTCTTACAATAATGCAGCGCAGTCACAAACCTTTCATGGAGGAGACCAGCGTCGTCAGTTTGGACTTTAGAAAGACAGATATTTTTATCTGTAGTGTTTAAACCACAGAACTGTACAGCAACATGAGGATTCATCATCAGTAAAGTTTTTATATCGGTCAGTGCTTCAAGCTCCCCCTCCCTCCCTCCCTCCTCTCTGCAGCTCGTCTCTCCTCCCTCACTGTTATGATTGATCGGCATGAAATAATTTAATATTTAAAAGTACATAAATTGGACTTGGAGTAAAAAAAAAATCACGCACCACAGACGTGCACATTAATAAAATGATTCATTCTCTCTCTCTCTCTCTCTCTCTCTCTCGATCTCAGCAACATCTGAGCCTTTCTAACCCTCCAGTCAGCATAAACTATAGGTTATATGAACTTTTTAAAATACAAAAATGTAAAATTAAAATTATGGCTAGGGGTGTTACCATTCTCCAAATCCACAACTCTATTTGACTTTCGATTTTACAGTCATGATTCGAGTTTTAATTTAAACTTTTTTAGCACTAATTGCCTAGTGCTGTGCGATATTACGATATATATCGTAGTGCGATAGAAAAATGTCTATCGTACGATATAATCCTCTATTGTTTATATCGTAATTTTAATGTGTGGGCTGTGGTTAGCTCGGCTAATCTAACTGCAGCAACGCTACTGATATTTACTCTATTGACGGCAATTAGCTACAATATTTTGATATTTAGTTTATGCTATATACGAGATCCAACCGGTCAAAGCCTTTTACTTTTTAGTGGGTGGAGGCTCTCCTCCTCCTCAGATGAAGACGGCTCTGTCACATATTTTTATGCTCTAACGCGCAACAGCGTCTGCAATCGCAAAATGGGTCATCTATAGAAGTTGTTGACTTTGAAAAATAATTAAGACATGAGAAAATAACCTTTTAGAATTCAGTTTATGAAGTTTATCATTTATAGTTAGGTTTTATTTAGCTGCAGGCAGACAAAGTCAAAACTAAACGGAATCGGAGTCTCAGCAGGAGAAGACGCACCTGTCTCCCTCTCTCCGCCACACACAGCCACACACACACATTGATGCTGCGCTCGGTTTAGCGTCTGTTCCCGTACCACGTGATTACACGCACCCAATACGGTCCCTTGTTGTCGTAGAGGCACCATTCAAGGACCCTCGGAAAGCAGAGAATCTCGCGATTCAGATGCAGCTCGTCGCTATCATAAACCGCTCAGATGTTATTCAATGTTTTGTGAAACATGTGAAAGCGTTGCACCGATGCAACGCTCGTCTTTTAAGTAAAAACACTATATCGCGATATATATCGTTATCGGGATATAAAATTACCTATATCGTGATATAAATTTTTGTCCATATCGCACAGCACTACTAATCGCTATGCCACTGTTAGACTACCAAGTCTTCATTTGTAAACATCAACACATTGCTTTTGAGCCCTGTAAATGTCATTTACATTTTCAAGATATTCTTTAAAAAGATTGTCTATATGGTGTCAAGTGTGATATGACAGCCGGTAATCTACACTGTGTTGTCTTTGAAGCGTTGTTTTTTTCTTCAGACACATGTTGGACTCTCCAAGCAGGCAGGGGTGGAGAGAAATAAAATACTGGGAGACTCACCGTTCTTTGGATTTGATTATTGAAATTAAAAGCTCATTTCAATCAGTTTTTGATTAATGTTAAAATTGTGACCCCCTTGTTATGGCTGCAGTAAAGACAATTTAAATAAATTGCAGCTGCAAACTACAAGTTCATGTGCAAACACAAGCGCAGAATCAGCTGTCATGTCAAGTTTTAATTTTAAGCAGGCTTTAAATCATGTAGCGTGTTCTAAGTTGTACAAGACAGCTTCATTGCAACACGGCTTAATGCCAGTCTATACAGACTTCATTTATTATTCCACGCTGTCTGCTTTTACCAAGTATGATTGACTTTCAAAAGAAAAGCAACCCAAAATACTTCAGTGAGTTAATCTCTCATACTTGGCTTTGTTTAAAACTGACGAGATGTCTCATTACATTCCACATGCCAAACTGGGTTCACTTTTCCTTCCAAGTTTTCCGTTACATAGTTTAAACTTTCTTCATTTGTTCCAGTGTATAGTCTTCATGTTAATTTCCTAAAGAAATGCCTTTAATCACTCTAGTAACTCGAGTTATCCCCTCACAGTTATGCTTTCCTAAGATTTTGCCAACAGCACAATAGTCCTCTACCAGCATTCAGAAAAAAAGACAATTCATCAAACCACTAAGATGTGTGCTTTGGAAAAGAAGCAGTCAGATCATTTCATCGTGTTTCCGTTCATGCAAACACCCTGTGGCTCAGACACAAATCAATCAACCACACCAACTGAAGGTTTCCACCCTCATCAAAGGACCAGCCAGTCTCTTGTGAAGTTCAGAGGAGCCTAAACACCGTCATTAAGGACAGCGTTACTGACGAGATGGTGAGAGGAAGCGGCGGGCAAGAAAGTAATGAGTGCAGGTGTGAATGCTTCATCAAGGTGTCGGGATTTTACAGACAAGGCCACTGGTTTCCATTTGTCTGAGCTCAGTTCCCATGGTGACAAATCTTAAAGGACTATTTTGTCATTTTAAGTGGACAATAAGGGATGCTTTGAGCGAACAAAATT
>JAJHUR010136244.1:0-51222 GCA_027495735.1 Lutjanus campechanus | reverse complement strand
AAAAAAAATCATTTGACTTATTGATGTGCAGGGTGAGAAGAAAACAAAGAAAGTAGATAAGACACTCCCATTGAAATTATTTCTAGATTAAGTAAATTTCTTTTTCACACATAGCTATAACATTACCTTCAGGGAATGTCTACACAGACCAGCTTCCGTATAACAACAAAGTTAATGCTGACATAGCTCATGCTGCCGTTCCCTTGACTGTCCCTCAATATTACATCAATCCAACATCACCCCATCCTGTGGGATTAACCACATTAGCCATACAACACTAAAATAAACACTAAAACAATATAAAACATGGCAAAACAGCTTTCACATTTGTATTTGGGTCATAGACAGACAGTAATCTATCATTTAGCTTTTACATAACCTGCTTCCTTGCATTACTGGCTGGTCCTTGTTAATAAAGCAGTCCAGCAAAGTAAAATCCACAAAATAAACTTTATTCAGCTCTTCTGTCCTCTGAGGCTGGCAGCCGATGTAGCAATCTGTGCCGATGCTTTGACGTGGTATCAATTATGTTTGGAGGTGAGTAAATGTTCAGTCAATAGTCTCTCATTCAATAAACAAAATGCATCACTTTTCTCCTTATGAAGTGAGACCAGCGACTGTCCAATCAACAATTTTTGTCGGACAAGAGCATATCGACCCGCCAATCAACCAACCAACCAGAAGATGTCAGCCATAAATACTTGTATATGAATATAAACAGTTTTATATTTAGAACAACCTTGAAACAGAGTGGCAAAATTAATCCTTTACAGTGTCTTTTTATTTATTATTTAGATTTTAACATTAATAGTCTTAAAGTGAAAGTTTGTGAGTTATTCTTTTAAGAGGATGTGTTTATTCTGATAGATATAACACACACTTCATGAGACAGTATTAAGAGAGGAATTCGCATGTGACTGAGCCAGATGGGTCACCAAAATGCCCTCAGAGAACATTTGTTTTTCTCGCAGCAGAAACAACAGACATGAGGATAGGAGGGAGGAAGAGAGAGGAATGAAGGCAGGGCTGAGGAGGACAGGGAAGAGTGTAGCTTCAGTGTACACGAGGGGCTTTTTGAGGAGAGGCAGAGTGTTATAATCCACCATGTGACTTCACTGACCACTGTTGAATATTTGAAAAGTCCCAGAGAGGACAGAGGAAGCAAAAGAGGAAGGAAAATACGCAAAAGGAGCACTAAAAAGGGAGACAGGGGATTTAGAGGGGATGGGACCAAGAAACCGAAAAGGAAATTGTCTAGATTTAAAGCTAAGCCACCCTCTTTGTGTGACTTCAGTCTGCCACTGATTTCTGCAGCAGTACCTCATGTTGAGAGTTAAATGGCAGTCTGGTAGTGTGTCCGAGTCTTTAAGTGAAAAAGAGGCCAAAAGGCAAATAGTCCCTCATTATGGCCATGTGTACTTAAACTGAACAGTGTTCCAATTCACTGAAGTGATCCTCATTAAGTCCCCACGCACACACTCTCACGTGTTACAAAGACGAGGGTCAACAGCCTCTGATGGATGTAAACACATCCTTGGAACAGAGGTGCAACGGGTGAAAGGCAGTAAAGCAGGAAGCCAATAGAGTATTTGTTAGTAGAAACAGAGCGGTCAGTAAAGACAGGAGTGTGTAAATGTCGCTTCTTGCTAACGGTGTGTCTGGAATGTGTCGGATGGATGTTTCACAAAAACAGAAGGTCACAGGTTTGATCCCTGCAGGCCAGTGTGTCTACCGACCTGTCTTTTAACCAGACATTGAACCCACATGCAGAAATGTCTTCCCTGGATAAATCACACCCTCAGTGAAATGTGGCAGATAATTATGGGTAATACGTTTTTATTAGTTTAGAAAATGCGAAAACTATTTTATAAGCGCTAATATTTTAAGCACTGGCCTTACGGGCCCCCAAGTCCCTAAATACGGTAGCCAAAGTACATTTTTGGTGGTCCAATTATGAACTTGTGTAATGGCAATAAAATCTAACACAGCAGGCTACAGTTCGTCCTTAGATGTGTCATATTCTAGCCACTTGAACTCCTGCTTCCATTCACTCCTAAATTTTCGTTACCGTTTTTTGTTGTTTTTATAGTCTACTGTTAATGTTTCTGGTTCTTCTGTAGGATTGCGATAGCAGTTTCAGTAGGCTCAGTAAACCCAGACTTCTGTAGCCCGCACATATTGGTAGCTAGCTGGTGACAAGTAGTCTCTACTGTTCACTGTTTTCATAGAGTTTGGTTCTCAAAATGTAGGAAAAAAAATAGTCAAAATCACAGTATTGTGTTAACTGGTGATTCTTGCTTCATGAGGGTGTAACACTCTGCAGTGATGATATAATTGTTTTGAGGAACTGCGTTAGCTGTTGTTCATCAACATTATAATTACATCACTGAATAAAAGTGTTCCTATTTTTATGAACTAAAGTGACCCATGTTTGTTCATAATGTACATAAGTCATAGTATTAGAGTTATTTTGGTGTTTCTTTCTCTGGCAGTAAACTGAATATCTTGTGGGGTCTTTGTGTTGTGGACAAAACGTTTGAGGACGTCCTCTTTCACCCTATGACATTTTTCATCATTTTATGACATTCTATAGACCAGACAACGTATTGAATAATCAAAAAAGTAATCAACAGATTCATAAACAATAAAAAATAATTGTTGGTTGTAGCCTTGAAGCTGAAAGATTTAATTTCATTTGGAAGCCATTTTATTACATTTTGACACCTTATTTCATTATCAGTTGCGCAGCCGGTTTCTACAGGCTGTGTGTGACCAACTCCGCAGGGAAATTTAGGTTTTGGAAGACGTATTGCCACCTCTCATAACAACTACCGATGATGTGGCCTTGAGCCAGGCACTTGATCCAAAACACATCAGTGAGACTGCTCTGTGAACAGCTGAGGTTGGGAAGATACAGGGAGTGAATGTGTGTAACAGAATCTTTAATGCAAAAATATCATGTTCAATCGTCAAATGATGCCACGTACTGTTGGACCATTGGACTCAGATCTTTAATCAGGACAAAATAAGTACAGTTTTTCGCTTCTTCTCTAAACTTTTTCCAAATATTATAAAATCTGCCATCCCAACTGCCAGTTTGGCTGTAGAGCACACAGCATCTGAGGAAGAATTACTGTATTTGTATTTGTTTTCAACTTTTACCAACAAAGATACAATAGTTTTCTTTTCAGCACTGTGGAAGGTGGTTATGTTTCTGGTTTGCCACAAAGCAACAACATGGGAGTTGGCGCCCCCTAGTGGTAGGAACCAGTCAGAGAACAATCCTATCGCTGCAGAGGTTTAACTTAACACACTGTACTACTGCAATGCAGACAGACAGATTTATGTGTGAGTGTGTCTGTGTGAGGTATGTGTGTGTTTGTAGAAATTCAGAGTATGACAGGTTCTCTTTGTTTCCTGCTTTGAGCAAACATTGTCTTTATTGACATGATGATGAGAGTGCACAGCCCCAACATACCGTATGTCTGACGATCGTGTCTTTTGTTTGTCTGCTGACAGAAATCGTGGCGGGCAGCCGAGGATGTCAGTGACCCAGCACCAAGAGAGCGAGCCCTGAAGAGCGTCAGTTTCCAGGAATCGGTCAGCGTTATCACTGACAGGCCTGCAACCATGGAACTAGAGAGCCAGCAGATCCAACATGGCTGCCTCAGCAGCCCTAGTAACCGAGTTAGTGTGAAAGTAGAGACTCCTGACAGCGAGGTGGTGCAGGTATGCAGGTTGTCTGAGCAAGACCCAGCTGTAATGTTCAGTTTCTTGTTATATTTTCTTTGGAGGGGAGCAGGTATAAACACCAAGAGCTGTTCATTTCCAGCTGAGTGGGAATTGTACTGGTTCTGTCACAGACTTAGGGAAAGATTCGGAATTTATTTATTTAATAGATAATGAATTCTGGGACTGTATTTCGTGCATTCTGTCATTTTTTTCTCTCCACACAGATCGTTTACCCACACACAATCAATGCCCACTAAAATGTGATTGGTCAGTCCTCCTTAGACCACAAATGGATGGAAACCAGAATACTTCTGATTCTAAAATCCTATCCCTTACCCACAGATTCTGCATTCATATGCAGATATCTATTTATAGAGTACAGCTGTGCCTGAGCTTGTGCTGATATAAATGTTTTACAGGATGATGTCAAAATCTGCAACTATTTAGATAAAACTAAAATATGTTTTAACAGATTTTAAGAAATGACTAGAAAAGCCCTTTTCTTTTAGACTTGTGACAAATAATTATTTTCATTATCGCTTAATCTGCTGATTATTTTCACAATATATAAATTAGTCTAAAAATTGTCAAAAAATTGTGAACAACGCTCATCTGAATTTCCCAGAGCCCAAAGTGACGTCTTTAAATTGCTTCGTTTTTACAACCAGCAGTCCAAAACCCAAAGAGTCTTCATTTACTATCATAAATGACAAAGGCTGCATTTAAGAAGCACTAAAAAGGGAGACAGGGGATTTAGAGGGGATGGGACCAAGAAACCGAAAAGCAAATATTTGACATTTCTGCTTGAAAAAAGTGACTTAAACGATTGATTATCAAAATAGTTGACAACTAATTTTCTTTCCATCAGCCAATTGACTAATTGACAAATCATTGCAGTTTTACTTTGTTTTAAAACATACATTTAATGCTTTATTTTTTTATCTACTGTGGCTCCTCCTGCATTTATTGTGATTTATTGTGACAGTTTCTACAGCATACAGCCATAGTTGTATGGACTGTCATGTCAGCTGCATATTATGCCCTTGCTCTAATAACAGGAGAAGTTTGGTGAACATTATGGTACGATAGCTCTACACAACAGCAATTTGATTATCTGCTCTGTCTATAGGAGATCCGCTACCTGGACCAGGTGTTAGACGCCGCCTCAGAAACACCCACCAACGGAAACTCTTCTCCATCAGAACACCCCAGACCAATCACCATCGACGGAAACTCTCCTTCTGTCTGCGTGTCGGCCTCCTCGCCTGTCAGTCACCAATCAATCATCGTGGAGGGGCAGCGACAGACCACGTTCCTCCACCAGGACGACTCTGCCCTAAGGACCAATGGGCATGTACAGGGAGATGAGTCAGGCCGCAGCGGGGCCAAGTTTGAGCTGAGAGCGTTTCAGGAGGAGAAACGGCCAGCAAAACTGTTCACCCCTGGAGAGGAGCAGCAGGTCAGGGTGACAAGGAGACGACCCGCAGAGGAGGTAAACAGCAATTAGATCATATATCAGCTGTAACAGATACAGACACACAGGAACAGAAGCAACACAGCAGTTCTGTTAATGTCAATCTAGACTCAGTGTCTGTGTTGACAAAAGTGTTAGTAAATAATACAAGTTCTGGGGAAGGTTCACTAGTAGAAGAATATACAGTATTGTTGAGTAAGTCCTACCAAATGAACATAAAGTAAAAAGGTATAAATAAAGGTAATTCAAGACAATAATAACTTTCTGACTCTAAACCTCACACCAGACACTGATTTTTGGCCACAAAATCTAAATTGCTTGCTTTGTTGTACAAGACATAATTAAAATGCCTGCAACATTATGACATAATTACTACTATTACTACTGTTGAATGTGTTAATATTTCTTGATCCTTATCTAAAATCTTTTTTATTATAACAATTTTAAAGCTGAATGTGATTGCTGAACTTTGTATCCATGACTTAAAGGAGGAGAAGTCTCAACATTACTGCTCAGGTCTGAAAAATAGGAAAATGTGTATTAGTAGAGTCAGGTCAGTCCTAGAAAGATAAAATACACAGAATGTATTTTTAAAGGCAAAGTATTTATCTAAGGTATAGTACATGTTTGTACTTTCTACATCTACAGTGCTTATCATAGCTTATACTGTACTTAGGCTTTAGATCAAATAATGAACTCTTGAATTTACACCATAAAAGGAAGAAATTTTGAAATTGAAAGTGTGTCATCAGTCAACATGAAGTGACACGAGCACGTGATGCGACAGCGGTGCCCAAAAGGGCAGCTTTGGTCACATTATCTTGTTTTTATGAAAAACAAATTTCCTGGAAAAAAAATTCTAGTTTTCAGCTGAGTCACACTGTTGATGATCGTCCTTTAGAATAGTTGGGTATAACATGACTGTTTCAAGGCAATACAACTGCCTGGTGAGGCAATGGAAAACATTTATTTCACCTGCCAGCAGGTCTCAAACAGGCCCGAGTTGACTGTACTGACAGACACTGGTATGCAGGGGAAAAGTGACTTCAAACACTGAGTATGCCAACAACTTCTCTCCTATCTAACTGTCAGCTGATGTGTCATGAAAAACTAATGTTGGGCAAATTGTTAGGAATGCTCTCGATGCATATTCATATTCTTCTCCTCTTCTCCTGGTTGGTTTCCCCTGTCAGGTTCAGGAGCTGGAGCGTGAGCGTCAGGAGCTGATCAAAGACCAGGCAGTGAAGAAAAACCCTGGGATTGCCCAGCGCTGGTGGAACCCTCCTCAGGAGGTAGCCTCACATTTCATATTTGTGTTCAGTTATTTGTTCATTTATTTATTTATTTATTTATTCATTCATTCATTCATTTTATTTTTTACATTTTTTTTACCTTTATGGAATCACATCACAGCAGTTTACATCGTCATCTTCAGTTAAATTATAGTTTTCCAACTTTCCAGCATCTTACAGTGTAGTTATAGAACACAAAAATAGAACATGGGCTGTTTTTACTCTGGAGACAACAAAAAATATATATGTGTACTTATAAATTACATAAACACATTTAAGCAAAAGAAAGGCACTTGGGGGAACTTTACATTTTCCACTTTTTCTAAATTTATTTTCCTGAAGCTTCATGGAGATGGTGATTCTCTCCATTATAAAGATTTCATAAATTAGCCTCTTTTGTGACAGTCCTCTGTAGATGGGGTTTCTGGCTTAAGCCATTTCCCTGTAATTGCTTTTCTAGCAGCTACACTCAGAATTCCAAGCACACAGCAGTATTCATAGATGTTGAATGCAAAAGCCTAAAAATGAGTTCATCCCAATTAAAAGTGATTTTTGGCCCAAATGTGGCCACTATTTCTCAAACCAGAAAGCACATTCTTTTGGACAGGCCCAAAACAAGTGGTAATGATTTGCTTTTTGGGAGACACAATTCCTCCAGCAGCCGAAAGAGCCTGAGTGATGAGACTTCTGAACAGATGTGATAAAATATCTACTGACACTCTTCAGCCAAACATTCTTCATGAGGTTGAGCCTGGTATTTTCCACTGAAATTCACAGTATTTTGACCAAGAATCTTCTGGATTGCTGCTGTTTTCTTTCCCATTTTTGTTTTATGTATGTGGCAAAGGCCCAAATATAACAGGGTTTTCCCTGGATGTTTTTGAGGCAAAGGTGGCAAATGCTGCAGAACATGCATGATAGGAAATTTTTCTGTGCACATTTCACTCTCCTGGCTCTATTTTTCGATAAAAGACAAGTCAGATATGATGAAGGAAAAGAACTTTCCAATGTGACCAGTGAACAGGTACCAATGGGTGGGTCAAAAAATGCTGAATTTTAATACAAAAAATATCTCATAAAAAATAGAAGCACTCAGATCCAATAAAAAGAAGTGTGACTTATTTGTCCAGTGAAATAGGACTAATAATGCTTGGTATTTGTTTGGAGTTACTGAGTCACAAGCTGAAAAATAAATTACACAAATTAATTACACATTAGCTATCTGTGTGCTAGAAGACACTAATTTAGCATAATTTCTTAATGATAAATTTCACTAATATGGGAAAGTAGGCGCAAAGGTATTGGTATTAAATAATATCCAATTTTCAACAAAGTTGGCAGCCAATAATCATCTTGTCAAAAATATCAAAAGTGCACAGTGTCTCCTGATTAAAACAGTATGAGGCGATGCCCCGATTAGCCCGTCCTTTAAAGCTCCAGTTAGCTTGGGGGTCTTTGTATTCAGTTTTAACTCCGTTGTCTTCCTGACTAGTTGATTGAGCGGTTGGTTCATTTATTCTTTCAAGGTTCCTTTGGAAGAGCAGCTGGATGCAGAGCAACTCGAGTCTCTCAGGAAATACCAGGAGAGAAAACAGCAGAAACAGAATCATAATTATGTATGTACACAGGTAACACACACACACACAACTCTGAAACAATGCAGATGAGTCTCACTTTAAGTTTCTGTCGCACTTTAAGTTCTCTCCTTTTCCCATTATATCAATTTGTTCTTATATTTATGTGTTCTTACACAATATTTTATTTTGTTGTGTATTTTATTTTATAAATGCACATTTTATTTTATTATTGTATACTTCATTTTTTTGTCTTCAATACTTACTTTATTGTTTCATAGTAATGGAGCATCCCACCCACATGATTGTACTTGTACAACCATTATGACTGTGAACAACTTGAATCTTGAATCGAACTGTTTCTTTTGTATTCTCTCCTCCCGTCTCTATTCACAGCCACAGATGTCGGGACCTCCCACAATGGTGACCTTTGACCCGGAGCTGAACAGGAAGGTGGACATCGTGGAGGAGCAGATCAACTTCTCGTCTGCCAGGAAGCAGTTTCTGCAGGGGGAGACCACCAAGAGAGACGTAGCTCCTCATATTTACTCCGCCAAACCCTTCTCGAAATCCACTACCAGGGTCAGCCAGGGGAGCAGTGACATTGTCACAGAAAGTGGAGACAGTCACGTGACCTGGTCTGACGAAGGTCTGGGAGGAGAATTTACTTGTGCACGAGCTGTAATGACAATCCTGCGTGAGGAGGAAGAAGCGAAAGGCCACTTCCATCCGTCTTTTCACCCAGAGGAGTCTGACTCAGGATTGGACGAGTTATCTGTCCGTTCTCAGGACACGACCGTGTTCAGCTTGGATAATGTTTCAGACAGCGGCGCTTCGCTACCACCAACCCCGCTGCCGCTCACCCCAGTGTCACCGCCAACCCCACAGCCCACCACGCCAGTCAACGGACAGGCCGGTGGCAGTCCAACAGAAGACGAGCTGGAGTACCATGCAGGGGTGCTCGTCCAAAACGCCATCCAGAATGCCCTGGCAGCTCAGAATGGAGACGAGTGGCAGCCGTCCGACTTGAATTCTTCACAGCTGAGCACCCCCGTGTCTTCATCCTCAGTTTCCATAAGCAGTCCAGTGCCAGTTTCTTCCTCTCCCGTGTCTTCTGGTGGAGCTCCCAGCCTCCAATCACCTGTGCCCTCCAGTCCTGCTCCATCCAACCTGTCTCCTCAGCCAGAGAGACGGCCAGAGGTGAGAGTCTTTCTTGAGGAGAAGCCTTCAGAATCACAGCAGGCTCCACAGCAGCAGCAGCAGCAGCAGCCCTCCAGTCCAGCACAGCAACCACACCTCCAGACGCCTTCTCCGCCTCCTTCTCAGCCCATCTCACCACCACAGAGACCCAAAGATGGAGGCCCCAGGATTAAGATCCAGTCCTCTTATGCCCGAGCACTTGCCTCCTCGACTCCAGCTGCAGCTCCAGCTCCAGCCCCTGTTGCAGCAGCTCCAGTTCCTAGGCCGACCCCAGTGTACCGCCCTCCTTCTCCTCCGAGCCCAGAGAAACCAGAGTTCAGCTACTTCAGCAAATACTCTGAGGCGGCCGAGCTGCGTAGCACGGCGACGGTAGCACGAGCCCCAGAGGTTGAGCCGGCCAGTGGCCCATTCCGCCTGCGCTCCAAGAAGCAGCGGACTCTGTCGATGATTGAGGAGGAGATCCGCGCAGCTCAGCAGAGGGAGGAGGAGCTGAAGAAGCAGAGGGAGGCGCAGCCTGCGGTTATCGTCCGGCCCAGCAGCACTTCCAGCAGCAGTCATGGTGGTCACGTGAGGACGGGGATGCGGCAAACCACCATCTCCCCAGCAGATAAGATGAAGAGCAACAGCCTGCCAGCCAGACTCACCCTCACAGCGAGGACGGCACCAGGTTAGTGAGGACTTTGTTTGGAGTTTCTCATTGGTTGTTGTTGTTGCTAGCGGCATTTAGGTACAGAAAACACCTGGTTAAGGTGAGGGAAAGATCTTTGTTTGGGTTAAAAGTATCACTCTCAAGAGAGCTTAAGCTGGTCTGGGGTTCCCTTCTATATATGACCCAGATGGAAATATTACTATTGGATGGAAATTTCTGTCTTCTGTCTGACATTCATGTTGCCAACAAGATGACTTAACTGTCCAGCCCCTTTTTGCTCTGTGCTTCAGTAACAGTTGAGCAAGCTTGGTGCTCGTGGAACCTCAGTCAACTTGCTAGCTAACGCTTGATGTAGATTAGCTAGCTTGTTCGCCAGTGTTTTGCTAACATTAGCTACATTATATATGTGTGAGTGTGTAGGTTATAGCCTATATTTTTAATTATCTTTCAAAATGATGCCTTTTTTTTTTCAACAAAGGCGAGTCTAGCACATAGCATACAGGAATCAGGAAAGGAGAACGTTCAGCAGGGTATCAAGCTTACTCGACTGTTATTGGAGCACAGAGCAAGAAGGTGTAGGACTTAGGAAGGATCAGTAATATAACTTTGTTGATCTCTTATGTTTTCCTCTAATGTTTTCCTCCAAGACAAATTTGATACCCATCAAATGCTAACATGCAAACATGCTAAGTTTAATGATAATACCTGTTTGTTATGGGAAGATGATTAATAATTGAAAAAGGTAGTACAAAAAAACACTAGTACAAAGTTTTTCTCACTACAAGTGGGAGATGTTGAGGGGTTTTATAGGGGTTTTCCTTTTGTGTGTTTGTAATACCTCAGATGCATGAGAGAGTAAACAAAGGAAACAAGGTGGTTTAAAACATACCACATCTGAAACCACAATGAGGTTGTGATGCTCTTTTTCTCTCGTGTAACTAATAATATCAACAGTGGCTTTATTCTATTTAAATTTACCAGTAAGCTGTAACAGTGATCCAACATGGAAACACAGCACCAGAACTGAAAGCAGCACCCGTGTTTGAAAAAGGAAAATGTCATGTGAGAAAGGCATTGCAGTGGTTTATTTTTTATCTTATGTACAAAACAACAGTTTTGATGCTTGGTGGATTGTTCTAATTTGTGTCTCTAATTCCACATGCTTTCCTGTGACGTGCAGGAAAGATAGAGAAGGTTCGCCCTGCACCACCCGTCTCTCCCTCACCCTCAGAGGGAGCCCTGTCTGACGCTGGCAGTGAGGACTCCGTAGGATCACGACCCAAAAACTTCATGCAGACGCTTATGGAAGACTATGAAACACACAAGGTGAAGAGGAGGGAGAAGCTGGAGGACAACAGTGTAAGTATTTAAACCTGGAGAAGCAAAGTCAGCTTGATTCCCGGGCATAAACTCTGTTCAAAGCAGTCTACTTAGATAACTGCAGAAACAAAATACAGCAAATACATTTCTTAGGGGTTTTACTTTCAGTGACCAACACCTAGTAGCCTATAACCCTCTTGTTTGTTGGTTGGTGCTAAAAATAAAAATACTCTTAACTAAATAAAATATTACAAAATAAATCTGTAGATAAGCAGAAGTTCTTGTTGAACTTGTGACCATGTCACATCAACAAAAATGTGTCTCACTTAGTGAAAATAGCACAAAAGTGATCACAGCTTTTTCACACATTACTCACTTGTTTGAGTCTTGTGGTTCATTGGGATTTGTTAATATCAACACGGTCAAATGCTTCCGTCCACGGCCTGTTGGCATGAACAAATACTGTACAACACCGAAGGGAATTTCCCACCCTGAAGCAAGAAGTGAAATTGAAAGTGAGGCACAGACGCTGGGGGATTTCCATCCTGACTCCCATCTTTTCTCTTTTTTCGTGTGTCTGAATAGGTATTTTCAATGCCAGGCTACTTGTGGCAGTGTGGCATTGTTCAGAATGAGGTCCCTCATGAGAGGAAGTATTACATTCTAGCAGAGTTAACTGTCTACAAAGAATGATCATGTGGCAAAATGGGTTTCATGGTGGGATAAACTTTCATAACCAGAAAATGATGACAGCAGTTTCACTTCCCAACCTGTTTTCTTGATTCATAAGCACCGTACGCTCGACTTAACATACAAGGCAAGATACACCTGAGGGCAGCTTTACATTGCACTGTAAACCCCAATCACTCACTCAACTTAATTATTTTCTAAAATATTTTCTAGAATAATCAGTTGATAGTTGTTTGTTTTATAATGTCAAAATATGGTCCCAAAGCCTAACACGACATTTTCAAATGTCTTGTTTTACTCGTGACCCAAAGACATTCAGTTTACTGTCACATAGGAGTTAAGAAAAAATGTACATTTAAGAAGCTGAAATCGGAGAGTTTTGTCTTTCATTTTGACAGTTGTGAGCATTTGTGTGGACTCGATGCTAAAAGTTTTAAACTTAGATGAATTGGGGTTCACAGTGTGCAACCAACAGATCATATGCTGACATTTCATTCACGGTTACCACGCATTTTTTCAAGATATTAACTGAATTTATCTTGAACATCAAGACAGCAGGCTCGTTGTTGATCTTCTTGGCGTTTATCCATGATGACATCACATGTGTTGACTTTGTGTACTGTTGTTTCTCTCCTGCTGGTCGGTCAGTATGCCCGTTTGTTGCTGGCTAACGAGGCGACCACTGAGGTACCTGTTCACTCCACTGACTGCCTTTACTGACAGACCTGGGTCAGACTAAAATGACAAAATAATACATTCCTGAGTATATCTGGACTTTTTCTGTAAAAACCGAAGACAGACTTTATGGTTGAATAGATTAAGACGTAACCTGGGTCCTACCAGTAGAACATTTGTTTGGATGAGGGTTACTTCAGTTCAACTAAGACAGAAGAGAAAGTTCCCAAATACATGACAGGCAGAGAAGACTGGCAGTCTCTTTCTTATTATCCATTCATTGTAAATGACTCAGCAGTAAGAAACGCAAACTATGTCACTTTCCTCAGCCTCCAAGACATGAAACCAGTCCAGAAAATTTCAACAGTGATGTATTATTTTTTTTTGTTTGAAAAACCAGACTGGCTGGATTCTGTCTAAGAAACCTAAAACGTTGTATGTTATCTGGTCCCAGGTCTGATTGTAGTGTCAATGCATTACTGTTCTGCCCTGTGGTGTTGATGCTGCATGTGCTTGTCCATGAGTTTGATGTGGACTTTGACCCCCCCCTCCAACCCCTCTGCCCCCATGCACAATGTTATGCACTTACCCTCCATACAGTATGTACCCTACAGCAAAACTAAACAAATAAAAGATGCAACCTATTTAAAAATATTAGAAAAGAACTAATAGCTTCTGACATGGATTTCCATTAAAATGGATGGAACAATATATCAATAAGAGAATGTCTCAATACCGTGTTAGACTGTAATGATATATACTGTGATATTAAATAATTAATTTATTTTATCCTTTTTTTATATTAAAGTCTGCTTTTGTCTGCTGCTTTGTTTTTGTTTTGTTATTGTACGTACATCATTTGGACATTCATCGCCCAAGACAATTCATGACAGTTTTTTGCACGTGCTTCGATCATGGCTGGCTACTTTTATTTTATCTGATTAAATACATAAAGCAGAAGTACTTTCAGTTAAAAAAGAAAAGCAAATTTTATTCAAACAAAAAGTGTGATACACGTCAGATTCATTAGCTAATAAGGGACATTTTTTGGTTTTTAATATTGCAAAAACATATGGTATTGTGGACTTTTTATCAAGGCATTATTATACCTTTTAGTTTTGCTATTGTTACATCCCTATTTAAAACAGAAAAGTAACAGAAAGTTTTGGATCATAAAAGTGTTGAACAATAAACCTCATATTAGTGTCACAAAACTTGAATATCTAACTTCAGATTTTTATTAAAAGATAAATATAGCAAAGCTCTAACATGACAACAAGAAACATAACCCTTTTAGAAACATTTATTCTTTCTATTTAGATCAGACCTTTAAAAATGACTAATTTATTTAAAATGAAGTAGGATTAATGGTAGTACATGTTAAGCACAACAGCATCTGAGTTGATTTACTTCTGAACTGGTGAATCAATTCTGTGGAAAATGAGACTTGAAAACTTTTCAAACATTCAGTATCAATAAATCAACATTTTTGACAACATCTCTACACATGTTTCTATCTTTGTGGATATATGAAGGTATCAAACACTCATGTTTTCTTCTAAATACACAGCATGCTTCATTCAAAGTATACCACTGTTAAAATATATGATGTGTGTGTTTATGAGTGCATTGTGTTTGTGGTATGTGGTGGATGCCTGTGTTGTGATCATCACAGTTGGAGGTTGTTGTTATAATAACTTAGGAACTTAGTGTTACAGAAAATCATCATAATTACCACACACTACTGTGTCAGACCTAAACAAAGCACCCACAATCAGCTTCACCCTGGATTCCTGCTTACAAAGAAATCTTTCCTGTGTGTGTAGAAGTGATTATGTGTTTGTAAGTGTGTGATTGTGTGTGTGAGAGAGACAGTGATCAGAGATTATTGCACAAATCTAGTATTCAAGCATGAAACCTTTCATGAAAAGGATTAAAATTTGGTTTTATTGTCAAATACTGCAGGTGCGCTTCATTGGACGGTTCATGTGGTTTGGCCATTGGTTGTGAAAACTTAATTGCAGGATGGTTTAACCAAGCGCTCCCTCAGTTTTTGACATACACTGCATGCTACGTTAGAGTCACTGTGGTGTGTTTTCTTTTTGTGATTGTGTTACCAGTTTATTTCTTGAGCTGATGAGCAGCATGGATTTGATCAGGCTCTGATTGCTCTGATTGTGCGTACATCTGATGGGCTGTTTTATACTCCACAGGTTCTGGAGGCCACCCGTGTCACCAGGAGGAAAAGTGACATGGCACGGAAGTGGGAAGCCGGTATCTACGCCAACGAGGAAGGAGAGGAAGAAGAAGAGGAGGAGGAGGAGGAGGAAGAGGAGGAAGAGTAAACGGCTCCTTTCAGAGACAGTTAAGGGACGAGTGGGAAGGAGGATGAAGAGACTGAAGGAAAAATGCAAACTGAAGGAGGAGGAAGCGAAGGATGAAGGAAACAGTATTTATTTTACTAATAGTATTCTGATGATCACATGACCCGCTGGGTTGACCGATGGGGCTCACCGAGGAGATGCATCCAGTTGTGATGATTGGACCTGAGGGTTGAAGGCGCAGAGGCATGTTGAGTGACTGAGTATGTGAGAGACATTTGAAGTGGTGAGGTGAGAAAAGTTTAGTGATGCAAGAGACACTTTGAAAGGATTTTCTGGTGGTTTACGAGCGCTGTTCAGAAGTATACCTGGGATGAAAGGTTTTTACTAGTTGGTAGACGCTGAATGACTTAAAATATTCATAGGATTTTGCATTTACCTGTATTTTTTTTTTTAATTGAAATATGTTCTGAGATCTACAGATTTTATTTTGACAGGTTGCCTGAGACTTATTGATGATGGTTTTGGCAGTGGGTGCTTGATATGAACCACAATCATCTTGATGTGTGTAAAGGTAAACAAAGATGAAAAAGACGAGCAGATGTGTGCAGAGTGACTATGGAGAAACCTCTGACTGAAGGTTGTTCAAGACAGGAAAAATGTGAGGCCTCAGACACTCAGACATCATTTCTGTCATTTAAGAATGATTTTTACCTGGATTTGATGGATGCTGCTGGAAGACTGCAATGTTTGAACCAACTGACCCTTCCTAAGGCCCGCCCCTTTTTGTGCTCTGTGGTCCAACAACAGTTGAGCAAGCGTGGTACCCAGCGAAATCTCTGTCAAATTTCTTTCCTGTTTCCTGTACTTAGATTTGCTGTGTCGAAAAGAAAACCAAAACATGATGCTCTGGGATAAGTCACATATATATAGTCACATCTTTAGCTAATGTTAACAAAACACTAGCTAATTAAGTAGCAAGCAATTGATGTAGATTAGCTAGTTAGCAAGTATTTTGCTAAAATTAGCTGTCAGGTTTAACTAGCTTTTGTAGCTAATGACTAATGTAGATTAGCTGGCTAGTTAGCTAGTGTTTTGCTAAAATTAGCTATCAGATGTAAGTAGCATCTGTAGCAGAGGATTGATGTAGATTAGTTGGCAAGTTATCTAGAGTTTTGATACTGAGCAAAAAACTAACTATCTCGTTAACGATTGATGTACATTAGCTCGCTAGTTAGCTAGTGTTTTGCTAAAATTAGTGTTCAGGTGTAACTAGCTTCTGTGGATAACAATTGACGTATATTACCTAGCTAGTTAGCTAGTGTTTTGCTAAAATTAGCTATCAGATGAAAGTAGCTTCTGTAGCAGAAGACTGATGTAGATTAGCTGGCTCATTAGCCAGAAAAAACACTTGCTAACTATCTAGTTAACGATTGATGTAGATTAGCTAGCTAGTTAGCTAGTGTTTTGTTAAAATTAGCTATCAGATGATTTTTAGGAAAAAGCCATTATAAAGTTTTTCTTTTCAACATAGACAACCTAGCACATAGTCTATCTAAGAACAGGAAACAGGAAAGGAGAAAGTTGACAGACATTCCAAGAAGAGACGGGACTTAGGAAGGGTCAGTTGGGACCTGAAGCATCACTTTCATTTTCTGCATCCTGCAGTGCCACAGTACGCCACAGTACAGATATAACACACACATGACATGTTGGTGGGAGCTTTCACAGTCCAAGCATTAAATCTTAAGTGCCGACTCCAGGGTCAGCATCCTCGAACTGTTGAATGCTAGCGAGAAAATGCGCAAAAACTAGCATCAAGGTTCAACTTTGCCTTAGACCAGTCAGTGATTGTTGGGATGCACGATATGTATGATGTGTTTTACCTTGTCCTATTCTACTCCAGTTTCAAGTAGACATTAGATAAACCACAATAGATATAAAGACTGTCTTTAGAACACTACTCTCCAGTGATTTCATGTCTGGTAAGTGCATTAATTTTGATTAGGGGTTCAAACAGACGGGAGAGAGGGAAGCTAACTGCGGGTCATGTTTGCGTCACTTCAGTCAGTGTGTGTATGAAATATTAAAGGGCTGGGTCTGGGGTTTTATATTCTAAAAAAAAACACTTATTTTACTTTTGCTGGCTATGTTGCTTTGTTGACCTGTGCTTTCTGATGTAAGCAATCGTTTCATGTATTATACTGAGGTAGGACTGTGTATTTGATATGACCATGTATGGTAACTGTCGTGTATCTACTATACCTTGCTAGCTGAGGATAAAGTTTGATGAGAAATGTTGAAAAAAGCTTTTTATAAAAAGTTGTTATACCAAAACAGAATGTTGATACTTAGTCAGCCTACGCTCTTAAGTCTATTTAAGAAAGTACTGATTGTGTGCATGACATCACACTCCTTTCCTAACCTGAAACAAGCACACAACAAGCAGGGGAGAAAAGGCAATTAACTACCAGAAGAAAGGCTTATTAAGAGGTTGCAGTTGGGATTGTCAGTTTTTTTTTTTTTTTACTAAATATATTGTGAACTTTGACTTTGTAGGATGATGTGATTTACTGTTTTGTTACACGAATGAAAAATGACCGCAATACAGGCCTCTACCACGAGCGTGGTGATACTGTGGATTGTCCAGGTGTAGAAAACAAGGTTCAGCTTTCAAAATTAAAACCAGTAGTCATCCCTGGAGCCTACAGGACTGTCTTTAAATGAGAATTCAAAGTTGAAATGTGTCAATGTGGCTGTAGAAACACTATTGTTGAACCACTTTAGCTGAAAAGTAGCAAACTGATTCTACTTTTTCAGGCTCTGTTAGCTTGTGTATTGAAGCCTTTGAGAGATTTTTTCCAGGAGGATGGTGAGACAGATTTTCCTGTAAACCACAGGTCACAGTTTTGATCACCGCGTCTGCTAGCGTTCCCTGTTCAAGTGTCCTTCAGCGAGGCACTGACCTTCACTGGATATAATGCCTGAATTGTATAACTGTACACTGAGGTAAACTTGCACAAAATATAAAGAATTGACACATACTAACCCTTGACATCAATAACTCTGTTGTATTTATTGGGACAGTTCCACCCTGAGTGCAGGACAAGTTTCTCATGGTAAATTATCTGACTATCTAACTCCACCAAACAGAAATGAAAACTAAGGACTTGTGCCTCTGTGATGTGTTCATTTCCCCCTGAAACAAAAAACAAACCTACATTGGTTCCAGAGAATCCTCCTTGTACTTGTTTTAAAACATATGAAATTATATATAACGTGAGAAAATGTATTTAAAGGACGAGTGTCCCTTTTTTATGAAATGTTTTTGTGCTGCAGCAGAAAGTGTGCCACACGAGTTACGGGACACATTTGGAAATAAAAAAGCCGGTCAGTTCTTACAAAGAGTGATGGGAAGACATCAGGGGATGTATTACAGAAACGTATTATCTTATGTCTTAAGTTAAGATAGGAAGAGTTTTTCCCAGTTTGGTGTTGCAGAAGAAAATCCTAACTAACTTGAGGAGCCATATCATATCTCGCTTCATCCTACCTTATCTCAGGTTAGGAAATCCTAAATAATAATTTTTATGTCTGTTACTTAGCAACCAACACTACTTATCTTATTTCGCTGGGTTACAACTTTGTAACTGTTGTTTTGTGGTTTTTTTTTTCATCATTTGAAACACACTGAAACATAAAACCAAAATATACAAATAATAGAGCAAAAAACAACGATGAGTGCTTAACTTCAGAACAGATGAGTTAGAGGTGTGGGTTACATTTGTAGAGAAATCCAAAGATGTTTGTTTTGAGAAATTTGCAACACTAACTCGGGAGATAAAAGAAAGAGAGTGAGCTAAAACAGCAGACACAGTCTCCACTGTGTGAAAACTGTTACCTTAATCTACCATTAGCTAATGTTAGCGACACTAATGTTTGCGAAAACTGCCATTAGCTACTGTTAGTGAACACTGCTGTCAGCTATAGTTAGTGAACACTGCAGTTAGCTACTGATAGCAAACACTACGACTGACTGGTGTTTGGCAATACTACCATTAGCTACTGTTAACAAACACGACAATCGGCCACCATAAGCTAGTTAATGTATTAGCTAATACCACAGGTGGAAAAGTGAATATTAAGACAGTTTAACAGTTATCCTAAAGTTAGGAGAGTTTATTTAAGACTTTTGGGGTTTGGATGCTTGTGTAATACACCTCTCCGATCTTAAGTCAGGATAGGAACTTTGACCTAGGAACTGTTCGTCTGTAATGGCTTTTTTTTTCTAAATCAGATCCTAACCCTAATTACCATGGTTACTAAACAGTTAAGACATGATCTGTAAGTTAGGAGATTTCTGCAATATGGCCCCAGGAACATGATTTGAGCTGTCAGACAGTATTACAGAAAAGTATTTCCACATGAGAGATATTCAATGTTTCAATGAAACGTGAGCTTAAACAAGACATTTTTTTCATGATGAATGACAGACACAGATCCTTTGTAATGTACGATTGTGTTACAGTGGCCTATTCTGGACGCTAGCTGAGCATCTGCAGTGTTCAAGCTTTATTCACGTCAAGATTTGAGTTTTAAGCGACAAAAGCAAACGTCTTCTTCCCTACTGTACTGTAGCTGCGGCAGCATATTGTAAAACGGTTATTGTACACAAACACTCACAAAAATCATTTTGAGTTCTCATTAAACACACCATGACACTTCTGAAATGGTAACAGACATCATGCACATGCAGAGGAGATATAATTGTGTGATTTATTATTATTATTATTATTATGCTTTTGTTGTTTGAATTCATGGTGCAGAGATGATTTATTTATCATTTTTAAATGCTGGTAGCTTGTTTTTGCCTGCAGAAGCGCACGAGTCTGTGTGTGATGAAGCAATCTTATTCTACAGTATACATACAGTATAACCTCTGTTCCTATGTTAACCACTTGTAATGCTCATTACTCTGCTTTGTTATTTTATAGCACATGTAAGGCTCACAGTTATACACCTACTATACATATTATGAATATTTTCTCATTAAAAACAAAACCTGTACATGTGGGACTTCTGAGTGCTTCATTCATGTATGCTTCAACTAACGAGACATGCTGGTGGTTTGTTTTTGTCAGCTGCACACGTCAGATCATGTGATAACGTTTGTGAGCAACAGCTATTTAAAAAAAGTACCTTGTGGTTAGTTCAGTGAAATGCGTATGAATGCATTGTTTATCGGCAGCCGACTTGAATATCTTCACTGAAGACTTCATTTACAAAAACATGTCTCAGTTTTTTTGTAATTTTTAATGTTTTGTTTTGTTTTTTCTCTCCAGTTAGTATCAGTCAAACTGCTGTTGGTTATTAGTTTTTTACAAAAGAACACTTCAGTTTTATTCATGGTGCTGAGAACATGAGAGATGGTTAAGTGCAAAGCAGTAGTCTGGTTTCTTGAACTTGTTCCAGTGCACCCTGACATTTGACAAAGATGAACTGAAAGTCATTTTCAAAAAAAAAAAAAAAACAGTATTAAATAAACAACACAATCAATAAGTATAATGCTTTAGATTACAGCCTGCAACATAAAGCATAATTCTACCCAATTTACAGTGTAATTTTTTGTATTTACTAGTAGATGTGGGAGAGAATGGGAGTGGGCGATTGTGGCACACTTAATTCATCCAATTAGAAACAAGCTAGAGTGATGACACTTGATCTGCACATGCTCAGTAGGATTCTCTGTCTGCCTGTGGAACAAGAGCACATTCATTTGACATCAAGAGAAATTTCTAACAAAAAATGATTTTGATGGATGAAAATTATTTTTTGGATGTACAGTTTTTCTTTTACTGTCTAAAGTTTAGATGATTGTGAATTTACACATACATCAGTTTTATCTCTAGCTTATTGGTTAAAAATGAACACAAATAACCTGTGCTTATAGTTGTTGCTAACTAGCATACGAGATTTCCACACAAGCCATGAGGCCCAGTGGAAGCACCATGTATGTCTTTGTCAACATCATACTTTTCCATTGGACAATGAACATATTTAACTAAATTTAAATGTAAAATTACTTTTAATGTAATTTAAATAGTTAAAATCTAGGTACTACTAGAATACTTACCTAGTCTTCTGCAAAAATAGAAATGGACTTGTGTTTGACTGCTTGTGATACCTGACATCTAAAAGAATTTGAACCATATGCAAAAACAAAATCAAGTAATGTCACAGTTTGGTCAGAAACCTGGATATGCAGCCATGTTGCAAGTACTGGGTGGTAAACAACAGAATTAATTAGATGCTGAATATTCTAAATAAACCAACTTCAGGATGTCTAAATCACAGAAGGAAAGGTTCAGGAAAACGTGTCCGTTCTGATCCATATGACCTGACTTCTTCTTCTTGGAATGAATACCTGACACAGTGGACTACCTTGTTTGGAGCCCACTCACAGCTGGAGACCTTAAATGTTACAAAAGTTTGAAAGACTACAACCAGATGGTGTGTGGATGGTGTGAGAGGCACAGTGTCAACTCATTAATGACGTGTGTACTGTGAAAGACAAGGTAGGTGATCAACTGATCTTTACGTTTTGTAAATTTAACTTAAGTCTTTTAGGATTCTGAGTCTGATAGTCTACTAGCGCAACTTTTTGGATCAAAATGCAGATCTGTCATAAACATACAAACAATTATAATGTTCATCTTCAACCAATTTATTCAATAAGTCCGTTAATGAGAAACTAGTTTGTCTTGCAAGCTTAAATTTGATTCGCCAAAACTGACCATTTTGAGCAACAAAAATCTGGTTGTGTTGTTTATGTTTAGTACCTCCAACATGGTTAACCTCCAGACTGAAGATGTCCCACAAAAACACTATCAGATACTATAACTGTAATGAGATTACTTTGAATCGTGATTTTGTTTGAAATAAGTTCTAGTGTTCTGAAAATAAAAACTTAAAGTTTTAAGTTTAATTAACTTGAACAAATAAAACTGTAAATTTACGTTTTTTGTTTTTTTAAAATAAGAAAAGATTAGTAGACAGTGGATTAATATGACTTATTTTCAGTGAGTTGCCCCATCCACTGGTACAATTGCCAACTCTGACTTCTTGCATTAAACTTAATATCGTGCCCTTATTATTGTATGAATGCATCTCAAGTTGTGAGTTCTGAAAGAAATTTTTTAAAAATGTTACAGTTGACCCCGGTGTCCCCTACTAATACATGATGCACACACCTCTCTGTTTCATCAGGCTGAGCACGTGCGGCGGAGGAAGTGGGCGTGGCAGAGGAGTTTATATTTGATCTGACTGCCTCACTGGTTTGTTTTCAAACTCACACTCGCATCTGAGTGTGAGGAAGAAGAGGAACAGAGGTCAAATACTTTTTAAAAAAATCAACAACTACTTTGTCGACTTCTTCAATTCTTCACACTTAGTCTGTTTTTGACTCGTCTTGACCGCCATTATTCTTTGAAAGTCATAAAAGTAAAGTCTCATCATGGTTCTGCCGAGCCGGTGTCAGACGGTCTTCACGGTGCTCCGGCAGATAGAGCCGGTTCTGGTGATGGAGCAGCTGGGCAGCACTCTCTTCGACACCGCCCTGCAGATGGTGGCCAAGGACTGGTCTGCAAACGCCACCTACCCCGACACCCACATGTCAACGGAGGACAGCCAGCAGAAAGCCATGTCGGACTTCTACATGATCTACAACCTCATCATCCGGTTCACTCCCATCCTGCCCGCGCTGTTCCTGGCCTGGCTGGGCGACCGTGGCCGGAGGAGAGCCCCCATCATAGTGCCTCTGTGCGGGTACCTACTGTCCCGGCTCCTCCTGCTGCTGGTGGTCATCTTCCGCCTCCCGCTGGAGGTCATGTACGGCGCCGCTGTTCTTTTCGGGCTGTCCGGCGGCTTCAGCGCCTACTGGCCCGGCGTCATGACGCTGGCGTCGCTCTCCTCCACGGAGGCTGAGCGGTCCAAGGTCAGTGGTCAGTGAAGTGCTGGTTGTGTTGAATTTTAGTGTCATTAAACAATATAACTATATGTACATTGTAAGTCTGCTTGAAGTTAAGTAAGAATGAGTTTCATCATATATGTTTTGCTCAAAGTATAAAAATTCTTACACAGTGCATGCTGGGAAGTCTGTTTGAAACTTAATTAAATGAGTTGACTGAGCTCTGCACAGTCCATTCATTCAACTCGTCGTTTCAAGTTAGATTTTAATTTATGCACTCTAATGTTATATTAAAAAACTTTCTGAAACTTTGTAACATCTAATCCTGACATGTCATTCATGCCACTTAACAAATGCATAAATCATTGGCTTAAACCTAATTGAGAATAAAAGGGAAATATCACAATTCATCTGCTAAATACAAAAACAACAACCATAAACATCAACGTTAATTTTCTCAAAGTTGTAAGAACTTTTAACACAAGTAGTGTGTGTCCGTGTCCCCTGCAGGTGTTGATGAGGGTGGAGCTGCTGTATGGAGCAGCAGGTCTGGTGGGCAGCCTGGTGTCGGGTCATCTGTTCCTGCTCTACACCTCCAGTCTGGGACATGGGACCATCCTGCTCATTTTGAGCACCCTGCTGCACCTGCTCAGCCTCCTACACTCCATATTCCTGTTACAGGTCAGTGTGTGTGTGTGTGTGTGTGTGTGTGTAATATTACACTTTATACTCTATCCAGTGTATGTGCACTGTAAGTCTGGTTCCATTATATTTGAGTGAAGACACACATCTCTGTAGCTGATATCTCCAAAACCCTGCTACTTTAAGGTCTGTCAAAAAGTCACCAAATCTGTTGCTGAAGTCATCTTAAAAGTGAACAAATTTAAATTTAGCTGTGCACTACTGCTTATTACCTACAGTTGAAAACCACCATTTTAATTTAAAACTGTATACAAACTCCTGCATCATTGGCGTCCTGCAACTAAAAACACCTTCCAGCACAATGTAGGATCTTCCGTGGCTCTGGTATACTTGTTTGTATTGAAAGATTTCCAGGAAAACCCGCTCTCATCCAGTTTGACTAGATTTCTGTCTGACTTTTCACTTTCACTTTCTGTCTCCATCTTAATTTAAGGTGAAAAAAGTGCCCAACCAGGTGCCAGAGGAGGAGAGCCACGTGTTCTCTGCCCCCTCCAGTGATGTTCCTCTAGAGACTCGTACTGGGATAAACAAGCTGAATGTAGGTCTGCTGTTTGCAGCTGCCGTTCTGTACGGCTCTGCAGTGGGCGGAGCCATAGAAGTCTTGGGCTTCTTTGTGCTGAAAGCGCCACTCAGCTGGACCGCCACACAGGTGAACTTTTCCTCTTTTTTTTGTATTCAGGCTTTGTGATTTTGATGCATGAATGCATGAATTATTGTATACATCTGGTCTCATTCTCTCTTCTTTTTCTCTTCCTCCAGGTGGGTTATGGGAACGCAGCGGGCTGCATGATTTTCCTCACCAGTTTCCTCGGTGTCATTGTGTTTCGCCGCTGCGTCAGCGATGTGATGCTCATCATGATTGGCATGCTGTCGTTCGCCTCGGGAATTTACTTCATGACCTTTGTCACGGCAACCTACATGTTCTACCTTGGTAAGACTAAACATCTAAGAGTGAGGCATAGGTCCTGCAGACTTGCCTTTTTTTGTCCACATAACAGCTGAAACATACTCTATATACTCAGACTAAATCCTGTGATAATAGACTTTATTCACAGCAGCCATTTTGACATGCAATAGTAGTGTAAAAACAGGTGTTACCAAAGATACAAGTTCCATTCAGATCAAATAGTCAGGGTGCTGCTATCATGCATGTTGGCTCACTGGAAGCCTCTGCTACACTAAATAAAATGGGATCTTAATTAGTATTATTAGTAACACCTGTATTTACCCTACTATTTCATATCAGTATGACTGCTCTGAAAAAGGCCTATAAGCTTCTTTTTTAAAAACATTTTTACTTAAATGTATTAAACTGGTTGACGGTGACGTCCAAAGGGCTCGGAACTCATAGTGGCAATAATTTCAAATAAGTAGATACCAATAGATAATGAAAACCAAAGGGCTGATGCTTGACTGTGCAATAATAGTGGCCATAGGAATTTTCAAGATATTGTTGTTATAGGAAAAAAAAAACACGTCCCCAGCATTTTACAGACATACAGATGCTTTTTTGCTGCTTTGAAGCATCTGCCAGTGCCTTTCTGCCAGAGAAATTGCTGTATGGACTCAGTCCCTGAGGTTAAAAGCATTGATGGACTGAAATAAAACTACAAATAATATTTTTTCTTATCAGTTAATCTGTCATTTGCTTTTTGATTAAACGTCTAGTCTATAAATTGTCAGACAGTTCCAGTGCACTTTCTCAGAGGTCGATGTGATGTCTTCAGATTGGTTCCTTTGCCTGACTAACAGTCCAAAACTCAATGATAATCAACCCAGAATGATATAAAACAGAGAAAAGAACATCAAGAACAAATCTCCCCACATGTGAGAAGCTGGAACCTGTAATTTTGCTTGATAAATAATTTTAACAATGATTTAATAACCAAAATGGTTGGCATGTAATTTTCTGTTGATTAATTATCCAGCACCAGTGGGAGGCTCAGATGTGTGTATTGTGTGTTCATGGAGCCGTTTTTGTCCTTCAGTGTAGCCTCTTCTGTTCAAAGCAGACACTTATAGTAATTGTGTTGTCAGTGGTTTAACTGACAGACACTTTCACAAGTACCTTGTGGTTCATCAGGGTGTTCTCTAAACAAAAGATCAGGTTTTGTTCCCACAAGAGCAGCCAGGTATCGGCTCTTTATTTCATTTTCATTTTCATTTAGCCAAATGGCAAACAAAGCAAACAGAAAAAACTAGGGTTGTCTTGGTTTTTTAGGTTTGACTCAGAAAAAATAAGAATGAGGAACTGATTTCATGTTATCTGTGTGAAAAGTCACGCTATCCAGGTTTTTACTTCTTGCCTTGTTATGTCTTGCAGCAGGTTTATGACAGATCTAGGTTATCAGCATGAGGAACTGAAAGTGAATAGTAAGCTAAGAAAACAAAATTTCATCTGGCTACAGATACACTGACTACATCCCCTTTTACACTTAAGTCTTTGTATGTGTTAAACAAATAAGATACAACATGTTAAAGGGACAGTTCAGAATATTTGAAGTGGGGTTGTATGATGTACTTATCAATAGTCGTATTATCTACAGTAGATGCTGGCCGGCACGTCCTCAGTTTGGAGAAGCAGCGAGGAGAACCATCACAGAAGCTAAGCAACGTACTGCTGTGGACAGGGTCAACAACAAAACATTAAAAACATAAAAACATAAAAAAATCAACATCACTTTAAGTGTACGCTATATTTAGAATATTTTTACAGCTCTACCTTACCGTCAGACAGCTTTTTCCAATGAGAAACCATTATATAAGCCAAATTTTATTCCAAACTAACCAAACTTCAATGACAGAATCAGTCATTTTAGCTCACAGAACACAGGATTCGCTGTTCTACCACTGCATTGATCGATTAGTTAGTTTTTTTGTTATTTTGTGAACTTTAGTGCTCAACAGCCCTTCACATGATAACTACCCAGTTTCTTCTGTTAATTCCAGACCAAACAGAAATATAAAATACTTTTTTTTTGCTAAAGTAAAGAGCTAGCAGACACAAGCTGTATTCAACAGCAAATAGGAAAAGCCCTGATGAAATTGATATAATATTGAACCAGTGTTGTTTTAAGTAAGGAGTGATGGATAGAAACAAAATGAGCATTCACAGTGTGTAATATCACAGGTTACAGTGTTAATTTAACACAAAAGATTGTTTAGATGATGTTGGTGAGATAATATGAAACTATCTCCATTAGAGACCTGACTGACACACATCCTGTCAAAGAGAGAAAGTAGTTGCAGTATGATGGTCATGGGTGGTTGTGGTGTACAAAAGGACAACAAGCAGGGAGAGAGGGAATTGAGAGGATAAATTAATTTATGTTCATTTTTTTTCCACAGCTCGATCACTCAACCTGTTTGCTCTCATCCCAATGCCCACTATAAGATCTCTGCTCTCACAGCAGGTCCCAGCATCCTCATGTGGTGAGTATGTGTGAGTGTGTGTGTGTGCGTGTGTGTGTAGGAGTGTAAAAGCACCACAGATGCGTAACAGCGGTGATAATTGAACAGTGAAAACAATTAAATACACAGCAGTATTATGCAAACACATGCTACTGATGGTTTCAACATGTGACTATAAAAATAAGAAGGAGAGTAGAGAAGGAGAGTTTTTGACTGGAAGATTAGTTCTAATCTGAGTTGAGTTAAATTAGGTGTAAAATGATTAAATCCAGATTTTAAATTAAGCAGATCTCTGATGCACAATTAAAACTAATCTCTGTTTAGTAAATCCAAGTTTTTTCATGTAAACCAAAATTAAAGCTGCTTAAAGCTGCCCTGTATTCCTTGAAAAACATTACATTGTTTGCCAAGTAGTTAAAAAGTTAAACTGCTATATTTTCGTTACCTAAAAAAATTGAAAAACATAATTTTTTTGTGAGCGAGCTGAAAAGTTTAAACAGAGGTTTAAATTTGAACTTTATTAATTCTAAGCTAGTTTTAAAGTTCAGTGCAACATAATTTAAATTAAGCCATGATATAATCTTATTTAAAATTTTGTTCTTGTTGGTGCAAACCAGCCTTGGATTATTAATGGGTCAGCTCATCCTGATCACAAGAAAAAGAAATACTACTCATACTATTGATAAATAAAATGAATGCTGTAAATAATAATAATTAATATTTAAAAATGAAAACTCTCTTTCAAAAAGAAACATATCTTTCACTCAGCCTTTTACCTCACAATGTTGTAAATCAAAACCCTGCCAAATCAGTGACATCATGCTTCAGTATTTCATTCAGTGAAATTGCGGTGTTGTTGTTGTTGTTGTCATTATTTGAACCAGTATTTGCATACTGCAATATGCTGAGTGTCAAAGATCTGATAGAAGTGCAAGATCAAACTGTGTCCGAGTGAGCACAGGAGGAAGTTGTGGAGAAGGAATGACAACACAACGATTCCTGAAAGTGGAGTTTGCAGTTTAAAGGTCATGGACAGGTCAGGGGGGGGAAGAACTGAACCATACTGATTTAGTGACAGTTGTGTTATTCATCCATTGCATGACAGATATTAACATGCGTTTGACCGCAGGAAAAGCATACATGATGTTTCACATAAATATCACTGTGTAGGAATGAAAAAAAGTTGCTAAGAAACGTCTAAAACACTGGAATGCTTTAGAAATGTTTGCCAGAAAGATTGAATTTATTTGTAATAATTTGCCACCTATTCTAGACTACTGTACGTCAGATCAAATGTTGGGAAAAATGTCCAGTCAAAAAGCAGAATTTGGGGAGTCTTTACTGACATGACTAATATGATGGCATGACTTATAGAGTCTAAAAACTCTAACATTGTGAACAACTACTTAAATTGAGTGTTGTTTTTTGAAAAATGAAGCATGATTGTGCAACAGCATGGTGGAGGAAGGAGGCCTTTTGGGCTTGGTTGGCTTTTGTGTCCTGAATCAGCAAAGATGTATTAGTGCAAAGCTAGCAAACATAGTAAACATGCAGAAACACTTGAATTTTGCAGTTGTTCACAGTATGATACAGTGTGTTTGCCTTTGACCTGAGAAAGTTAAGGCACCACAATGTCACTTTTATATATACAGGACATATAGAGGATTTAAATGCAGTTTTCCTCCAGCCCCAGTGTTGATACTGTATATACCAGTAGTAGAACAAAAAACAAGGGCTCTGGTTCTCAAGTATAGGAACTTCTATGTGTCTATTCACAATTTTAAATCAGAAGATTTCCACATTGTTTCTGGAGTCCCACAAGGATCAATCCTTGGCCCACTACTTTTTAAACACTACAGGATTCCACTCTGCAATATCATTAAGAATCATAACAAATCCTATCATTCATACAGACAACACACAGCTCTGTATCTTTCTTTGTACTAACGACCTTAGCCATACTGACATCCTGATCATTTCCATTACAGACATAGATTACTTGATGGCAAAAAAAACTTTTTACAGCTAAAAATGAATAATAATTAAATTCTGTTTGGCAACTGCAAAAAAAAAAACAAAAAAAACCAAAACATCTCAACCCCCCCAAAAAGGCTAGGGACCTGGACATCAAACCCTACTCTACGCTGACCTTAATTAAAAAAAATTGCATATCAAATATTACAAGATATTCACTCTAGCATCTGAGAAATTTATATAATGGAAAAGCTTCATGTCACAAAATAACCGTGAGAAAGTCGTTCAAGCGTTCAGCTTCAGCAGATCGGATCACTGCAAGACTCTCGTCACTGGATTGTCAAAACATTCAGCAGGAAGACTTCAACTCCTACAGAACTCAGCTGCCAAAGTTCTGGTACAAGAAAATATCATCACATTATACCAATACTTAAATCAGTTAATTGGCTTCCCATTCACCAGAGAATTCACTTAAAACTGATATCTTGCTCTGATGAGCTGTAATCTATACAAACTGCATCTAAACCTTCCTGTTTTCTCAGGCCAATGAACAGTGCTAGGATATGTGTGTTTCTTTAATTATTTTCATAATGATGTCACTGTGTTGCTCGATGTTTTTCTGTCTTTTATTAACGTAAAACACATTGGCTTTCTCTATAATTAACTGGGCCTAAACATAGCAAGATAAAAACAAAACACTAAAACAATACAAAGAATTTAAATATTTAGTTCACAAGTTAAGCTTGGGGTCATGATAACAAGGCACAGACGAAGATCAAAAACTGTAATGATGACAAGCATAGTGCAAAAAAAACAAATACAGTGCAAGTAGAGATGAACAGATGTACTACCATCCAGTAGGCCAGTAGTCCATCTAGTAGTCAGCAGCAGTTTTTTGTAGTGTTCTGTACAAAGTGGCTAATATTGAGTGTGAGCGTGTGTCTGCGTATTAAAAAGTTCTTATGGTTGGTGTTTCATGGCCGTGTGGCATACTTTTCTGGAGACAGAGGGGCGATAGGTCAGCATCCTGATGTGTAAGTTAGTTATTCACAGATTTTGTCAAGCTGCCATCCTTTTCAGTTCTTGTTTTGTGTGTGAGCAAACCTTTAGGCAGGTATGCAAACATGGGGGAGTGGTGTACACTGGAAACGTGCGGTCAGGCTGGTTTATAAAAAAAGATGACGCAACATAAAGAGCCTGTTCTGCTGCTGGTTAGAATGTTTCACACACACACACACACACACACACACACACACACACACACACACACACACAGACTGGATCCTCTAATAATTATAGAAGCAGGGTTATTCATTGTCAGGGTTTTTCCTCGTGTGTTTGCTTTGACATGACGTGTGTTTGAGAAGTCAGTGCAATGCAAACACAAACACCAGCAGCCCCAACCCTCTTCCTGTCCAAAAAAACTTTAAGTAAAAGTTTGACATTTTGACAGCTTCCTAGAATCCTCTTATCTCACTCTTGGCAAGAAAGCAGTGTATATTCTACTTAATCTCTGTGAGAGCTTAAAGGAAAATATATATGTATGTATATGTTTCCCCTCTGAACCTTACTTATGTCTCTTATCTTTCCCGTGACCTATCTGTCTTCCTTCCCATCATCAGGCACCACTCTCACCCTCCTGCAGTTGTCTCTGAAGTTTGCCGGTCTGGCGTACATCCCTGCCTTCACTAAGATCTATCAGGGGACTCTGAACTGGTTCCCAGGCTTCGTCTTCATGCTCTCCAGCATCCTGACAGTTCTGGGAATGATACCCATCAGGTAGGGTGTGAACGATATAATGTTGCTGGTAGTGATAACAACTGACCTATTCCAAGCTAGTATTTATTTTTCAACAAAACAATACAATAACATATTTGGTATTTTTGTTTTCTGAATATTTTGAAAATGCATGAAAATGAGATTCTAATAGAGTGGAAATGAACATTTATGAACATCATTTACAGCGTAAGCACTTTGGAGTTTGACCATGTAGTTTGGCTACTTCTTTTCTGTTTTGAAGCTATAATATGTAAAATTTATGCATTAAAATGTTTAAAACACTAGACATGTTATATATTTTGTTCAATTGTGTACTTAGATTATCACAAATGTTTCCAACAATGGTCATATTCAGAGATATCCATAATTTATTCAAGGTAATGGTGCATTTCCTACTAGTAGCTAGCTTCCGTGGAAACATGGGATACATCGGATACGTCAGAGAGTGAGGGAAGTCAGCGAACGTGACTAAACATAACATTAATAAAACTTTAATATTATCTCATCCATGAACATGATTTCTGCCCGAGTCAAATCAGATATTCATCAGCAGAAACCCCTAGTTGCAGAGCTTACATATTGTACATTTAAACTTGGAAATATACAGATTTTCTTTCTGCCAAAGATGAGAAAAGAGGGTTGATAGTTCTGTCATATCTGTCTGTTAAGAATGAAACTGGAAACTTTTTACTTACTTGCATTTTATATAACACACAGTATTTAAGTTCTGCCCGTAGGGGTCCCTGTCCCATTAAAATCATACCAAAAGACGTATTTGTCGTAAAGTAGCAATAGATCGTGGTAGTGTTTGTCTTCATTGTTGAATTGTGTTAAAGTTTCATTCACATTACACTGAGTCACGTTCACCGACTTCTTTCCTCAATCTCTGACGTATCCAACATATCCTGTATTTTCCAGGAAGCTATTAGGAACGAGCGGCTAGTAGGACATGCACCGTTACTTTACATGAATAACATATTTTTCTGGATTTGAACATAGTTAGAAACGTTTGGGATAAGGCAAGTACACAACTCAACAAAATATAAAACATAGTACCGTATTTTTCGGGCTATAAGGCGCACCGGATTATAAGGCGCAATATCATTAACGTGTCAAAAACGGGTCAATTTTCATACATAAGGCGCATCGGATTATAAGGCGCAATAAGCGAAACAAAACGTGTGTCAGATAAGTCGAACTCTTCAACTCATTCACAATAACTCTCAACATTGTTCAGCTGTAACACATGAAATAGCCTACAAAATAATACAGTCACTTTTTTTCAGTTCACACAATAAGCGAAGCAAAACGTTAATTTTGAATTAATGTTGAATTCTCTCGCAGCTGCTCTATTCCCATGTTCTAATGCGTGACTGATAGCCTTGAGCTTGAAATCTGCTTCGTAAGCATGTCTCTTAACAGGTGGCATTTTGGGGTCCGTATACACACATTGTAATATTACCGTTATGTTGAAGCACAGTACTGGTACGTAGTATTACTC
The DNA here is from genome assembly GCA_027495735.1 of Lutjanus campechanus. Taxonomy (NCBI): domain Eukaryota; kingdom Metazoa; phylum Chordata; class Actinopteri; order Lutjaniformes; family Lutjanidae; genus Lutjanus; species Lutjanus campechanus. The sequence goes on along the minus strand of JAJHUR010136244.1, from coordinate 18,962 downwards.
CGCGAGGCCTCTGACTACGGGGGCCGTAATGCTCCGCTAATCCATCAAGCGGTGCGGCTCCGTAGCTTACCAAAGTCGTACTAAAACATTTTGACAGATTTTTGAGCGCTGTGTACCACTTAAAATCGGATTGAGGTCAGTAAACACAACCAGAATTAATACATAAGGCGCACTGGATTATAAGGCACACTGCTGATCTTTAAGAAAATTAAATGATTTTAAGTGCGCCTTATAGTCCGAAAAATACGGTAAGTTGTTAAAAGAACATTTTGATATGAAAATGTTGCATATTATAGCTTTAAATTCATTTTTTGTTTGTTTTTACTTCTTAGAGAGACTTGAAGCAGCTTTATATGAACTTTCTTTAACCACAACATTCACTGAGTTGTGACAGTGATCAGTGTCATCTTGGAGAGATGTTTCCGATGCATGTTCACATAAAGTCTGGGTGAATCACTTTAAACCAATGCTTTTGAAAAATGAAAAAAAGAAAAACATTCAATCTTATCTATACCCTGTTAATATAAAATCATGGACGGTAGGTGAAAATCATATCTCTCCATTCTCTATGTCCAGTGTTGATATCATGTGCAGCCTTGAATGAAAAACAGATTTGAAAACGCACACATCTCATCAGGATTTCCTCTCTCCTCCCTCCACAGCATTGTCGGCTGTAGATCACCTCAGAGGCGACAGTACGAGAGGATTCAGTGAGGCTGATGGCACCAACATCATCACCGGCAGTGAGTCAGCATTGGTACGAAGCAGACGGGAACTGAGACTTGAAATGGGCAAAAGGAGAACAGGTCCTTTAATCTCACTTCCTATAATGTTAAAAACTATAGAATCTATAGACAGGAGAGGAGGACTTTCTACAGGCTTTGGCCGTAGACAGAACAAGAGGTTTTATATTTACATATGTATTTTACATTAAATAACATATCTGGTATATTTTAACGAGGCCTGTGCAGACTTTAACATGCAGATAATTGCATGAAAATAACCCAGTTTGACCAAAAGTTTAATACTGTTGAACTTTTGATATTAGTCAGTGAAATTTGTCCAAACTGTTTCGAAATAACTGAGGTCATGTTCACAAGAACACACCCAATATGATTTCAACATAATGTAGACGTGTCATTGAATGTGTCAGACATGAAAAACCCCTTGTAAGCACCACTAAAGGAAAAAAGACTAGTTCCCTGCTGTCACCCAGCTCAGACTGGATCAAACTGGGGTTTCAGCCTTACACATCAAAGACATTGGATACATTGCTTATATTTTTATTGGGAATTTGTCTTTATATTGGAAGTGTTTTGCAGTGTGTCTTCCTCACACTTTGTTGCTGAATCTGTAGATTGATTGTCCGGCTAGTAGTGAGATCAAACCTTACTGTACATACCAACTGTTGTCTTCCAAATAACAATTCCTTATCATTTCTTAATATTAGAATCAAAATAGATGCAGTTTATGGTATTTTGGAGTGAAACTGGTCACGCTGACGTTTGAACCTGCAGGTCAGGAAATGCTGACAGAGTAAAGGGAAGTTTTGTAGAACACTAGAACTGCCAGGAGTCGCTGTTTTTCTAACACCACCACCAATGGGTAAAATTTACCCACTATTAGAATGAATTTATTTTAAGGTTCAGGTGGTTGGTGATTTGTCTTTAATAGGGGGGGCAGTGGGAACACATCCTGACCCCACACCACCAGCATTTTAATAATGCTTACATTCCAAAACATACAGTTGTTTTGACTGTACAGGCTTTACCTGGAATTTACGTAACTGTAGCAGCTAAGCACGATGCAGTTCTTCAGTCACATGACCTGCTACAGTCACAGGTCACACCGAACATCTATAGTGAAAACTATATCTGTAGACATATCTCCCCTGAAATATTTAGTTACAGATGAGGTTTGGTCTGTGGGTTTATATTCAGCAGAGCAGACATTACTGAATGATCACAGAAATATTTGAACATTATTGGAATACAGGCAGCAGTTTGTCTCTTTGATCCCCTCACTCTTCAAGGACTACAAATTGAACTTGGATGATGAAGGTGATACTACTCTATGATATATTTCTATAGATTTCTAGTATATAGTTAGAAAATATTATAGATCCAAGACAAAACTGGCCATCAGACTCCTCGCACGTAAGAGACAGCTCTATCACACGTGGTAGTAGACTAAAGGTGTTGCCAATAGCAACACAGAAGATGTACCAAAATGTGCAAAATTAATAATGCTTAAATAACAAATTTTACCCACTGGCCCTTAAAGGTTTTAAATGCCCGTTTTGGCTTTATCTTGACAAATTTTTTTTTATCAGTGGACTGGTTACACAGCAGACATTTTTACTTATCAGAACAGGAAAAACACAGGTGGACTTAATAACAGAAATGATGGCTCAGTTCCATTAAGTGTTCCATTAACAGTGACAGTGAACCAGCATGCACAATAGAAGGCCTCCCCTCAGGTGGAATGCAACAATCATTAACACACTTGTAAGGTTTCTGGTATGACATGTCAAAATGTCTGCTGTGCAGCTAGTCCACTGGGAGTGCTACATAACACGCTCTTATGGACAGTCAGACTGGGGCACTTTGTTATTTTATTAAAATAACGTTACATAAAACTGAAAAACAGACGGGGCTAAATTTTACCCGTGACTGGTTTACATTTATGTTCTTATCATTTTCTTTTCACTGTTGTAATATTTTAAATCTCACTTATTTCAGTCTTCTAGTCATTGTTTTTTCAATGTCATGTCGTGGTTACTCACCATTACCTTTTTTATTAGCTGTATATTTGGTCAGTTACTTTTACATTTGCACTTTGAATTGCAGTAACCATTTTTGAAAGGTACCATATATGTATATGGTTTGATGTTTGAATTTTATCTTGTGTACTTCTGCTTTGTTGACAGTCATATTGCTCAAGTGACCGCTAGCGTCACCATGAAAAGATGTTTGAAGATCTCACAGTGCGTTTCCCAATTTTTGTCATTTTTATTCTGTGCTTTAATTTATCACTGCACTTTCATTTGTCGACACTTTACAAAGCTCACACACATAAGGGCTGCTGTCATTGAGTTATTACAGGTTATTACACCTGAGGTACAATTTAAGTTGGTGTTAGAACACATGGGAAAATATTGGCAGTAACAAACAGGCAAGTTGTGAGTCTTTTTTATATAAATGTATAAACATTTCTGAGGTGTACTTTGAAGTTTTTCATTTTTTCTTTGGTTTATATAATTGTAACTGGATGCAATGTTTTATGAAATCTGCAAATAAATGTTTACTTTTAAATGTATTTTTACTTTTAGCATGACATTCTAAGACTCATATCTAAACCAGTTTAATTTGTGTTTTTGTTACATCTTCATAAATATTACTTTATGTATTTTCATTAAATAATTGATCATTTTTGTACACTTACAATACATCATTAGTTGGTGAAAACAAATAAAATGTCACAGAAGAAAAAAGGAACAAAGTGTGTCTGAGCAGACAAGTATCAAATGCATTCGTTGTTTTTATTATTGGTCCAATATATCCAAAAAAATCTTTTGAGGTAAAGATAAATTGCATCAAAACGACATCAATATACAAGCTTATTTATAATTACAACAAGATGTTATTAACATCCAAATGTACAATAAAAACTCTGAACGTAAACAGTACACACTGGGGAGGAACAGAAATAAAAAAGACTGAAGCTGGATTCACACATTCATAAATCATCTGACTTTTCAGCTTTTCATACAGGTTTGATTGATTGCGCAGGTTTATCCTGCGCCGCAAATCAGATCTTCTCTTCATGTGTGAATCTATGCAACGACAGGAGGAAAAGACGAGACATTTGGCTTTGGAACATTTGATTTGTACAGTAAAGGAAAGCAAATCACGTCTCCCCTGACTGTCCCCATCTGCAGATGATACCTTTCTTTACATGACAGAGCCAAGTTTCCAAACCGAGACAAAATACAGATCAAAGAACTCAACAGACTGTTACTGTCATTTTTAGCATCTGCACGAAAGCAAATTTAGTCTATTGTTAAATTTTTTCAGCAGACATTTCTTTCAAAGGGTGGAGCTACATTTATAGTGCAAAAACAAATCAGCAGGCACACAGTATAAGAAGATTGGGATTTTTCAATGGCTAAGAGTAAGAAGAAGTAGATGAATCAGAGAGCTATTGTTGGGGTTCCGATGAGCATCAAAATAAAAATAAAATGTTTAATTCCTCATATTTTGGTTATTCAAGATTTATATTGTGGATACAAATCTCCAAAAGTCCCTTCTAAAACGTCTTCACATACTCATTGGAAACCCAACAACAATCTCCTGCTTCGTTTATACAAAAATAGACTCAGCTGTACCATATAATTCAGCTGTACATCGGGGTATATTGAATATACAGTATATTGCCATTAGAGCAAAAAGAAATTTCACTCAAAGTCTGAATGATGCCAAAAACTGTGCATGCTCAGGTCAGGTCACTTCATCAGGTCGGTAGGATTACTTCATTTGCATCAAAGAGGAGGAAAGTCTACAGATGCACTGATGCCACGATTCACAGTACCAATCTGATCCACTGTTTGCTACATTTCCTTTTCCTTACTTCTTTAATTAGACCCAAAAAACAATCCTGCCACTTCACAGCAATGTCCATACAGCTGTTTTTCTTTTAACCTGAGCCAGGCCAAACAACAATGATAGCAATCATGTCCCATCCATAGAGAATTAACGCAGCTAGTAAAAATAGTAATAATAATATATTTTGTAACGCGCTGGTATTGTATCAGTACTCTGGATCAGCCGATATGATAAATGATGATGAATGATGATGTGATATGAAACTTTGGGTATCGCTATCATTAGAGGGAAAAAAATGTTATCAAAATGCTTTACTTAAAATGTTTTACTTTTTGCAAAGAAAAAACAAAACATGGAAATTAAGTCAAACTCCCCCTGATATCACACTCATGCTGTTCCTTAATTCAGTACACCAATATGAAATGGTGAACAGAATTTGAAATGTAAAACTTTACAGTCTGAAAAAAAACAATGTGGTTCAAGGATGCCCTGTGGAGTTTTCTCATAAACAAACAAATTATGTTCACATTCAGTTTTTCTTAGCAGAACTCATTGTGTTTCTTTGAGATACAAACAAATTGAGGATCTGGTCACAAAATCACTGCTCTTTAGTGCTGCTAGTGGTCAAAAAGTCTAACCTTTAACTTATCTCAACAGTGATGTGTTGCATTTCCTGGATTTCTGCGATTATTTATTGAGTAATAGTGAGTCAATCTGTGAGGTTTGGATAACTATTTTAGAAATATCTACTGCTTAACTATAAAAAAAACTTTAGAAATATTAATAGACTATAACAACACATTACGCAAAAAGAGCAGCAGCTCAGATTCATCACCAAGGCTTTATTAATATTGTTATATATTGTTTATGTTGAACTGTTCTTTTAAAGCAGTAGTTTGGTCATTTAAAATTTTCTTCTACAGCGAATGGGGAAAAACTGACAATACAGAAGCTTTGATTTCTTAACACCTCTGACCTAAGCTCCTTACAGTGGATTTTATTTATTTTGGTACAAATAGACTAATTCAGCATCAGTGCATCTGTAGTAACGTCCACCGTAGCTGCCTCGACACTGGACCACAGCTACTCTGCATTCAAAATGAGTAAAAACAATTAATTTGTTCATGTGTCACCTGGCTGACATCTGATAGTAACGGGAAACAATAGCTGCTTTGTGCTTTTAAGGATGAGTAAAAAGAGAACTGACAAAGTACCAAAACCAGTTTGCAAGCGGCTACAGTCACGTTCTCTCACATCTGGCTACACTGAGGATTGGCTCGGTTATGTGACAGCAGCCTACAAAGCAGGGTGAGAGCCATCTGACCAGAGGACATTTAAAAACAAACAACTGAAACACTGGTTTTCTGCTTTTAACAAAGTCTCTAAGACCCCCAAAAAAAGCAAAATCAGCACCTTATATCTGAAAATCCTGTCAATGAATGAAATTATGCTAAAGAAACTCAATAATTATTATTACATGTGTTGGAAAAATAAAGATTTTTTTTCCCAGTTTATGAGCTACAACACTGGGATCTGCCACACATGAAGAAAAGTTCAAATCAGTGTCTTCTGTAAATGTGGTTCCGATGAAGATGCCCCTGACTGAGTCTGCCTGGTCATCATCGCTACTTTACGCTGAGTTAATGAGCTAGCAGTACGGCTGAGGACGGAGGAGAGAAAAGAATTTCAAAGTAGCTTGAATATTTGAGGGAACAAACTCTCAGCAAGCCCCATTTGTCCTCTGTGGTAGGAAGCCAGTTTGGGAAAAGTCAGAAATAAAAAAGAAAAAGAAAAAAAGAAAACCCAAAAAAACAGCAGGTTCAGCAAAGATTAAGCATTGACGTACAAGAGAATGTCTCAGAGTGGATTTTTCCTTTAAGGCCACATCAGCAACATGTTGAGTCAAAAAAAAGAGGAAGAAAGTGTGACGCAAAAACACTGTTGGTCAAACGTGCTGCAGTGCGACGACACCTTCTTCAAAATGTTTCCCACGAGTCACAGCTGAGCAGATGAGGTCACATTGTCAAACTGTTCTATCTTATTTAGTCTCACAATAAATTGTTTACCCAAATCAGGTGTCACTAGCGTTTAAAGTAAAATAGAAGGTGTTTTTAAGAAGTCTGGCTCTGACCCGAAGAGCTTCCACAAAACTCCTCAGGTGTTTACATGAGACACACAGCAGAGATTTCCCAGAAGCCCCAGTGCTCTTTGTTCCTCTGCAGACCAGCAGAATCAACATGTTTAAGTTATTTCAGGGCAGAGCCAACCTTCTTAACCTTCTTCTTACACACTCTTCTTAAAACAAGACACACATTTTGATAATGGGATAAGATAATGCCACATGTTCACAATGCAGTAGAGATTAGTTCATTAATCCATTGGTCGATCAAAGAAAAGAAAATTAATTGCCAAATATTTTGATAACTGATTGATCGTTTCGGTAATTTTTCAAGATAAAATAAACATTTGCTGGTTCCAGCATCTAAAATGTGCGGATTTGTTGGGTCTTTGGGTTTTAGACTGTTGGTTGGACAAAAGAAGCAATTTGAAGACGTCAATTTGGACTCTGGAAAAATATGATGAGCGTTTTTTTTAACAATTTATAGATTAATCAATAAATCATGAAAGATTAATCTATAATCCGTGAACGAAATCAATGTTTGCTTCTTTCAGAAAAGTTCTATCAATGAGTGTCATGAAGGCAGATGATGTGACTGCAAGAAAATGATGTGATGCTAAAAGTTGAAACCTGATTGTTTTCATTTGTTTAAAGAGAATAAATTACAGTGTACCAATAAGAGCTGCAAGGGTTAGCTGTTTAATCGATTGGTCGAACGAAAGAAAATTAGTTGACATGAGCTTGTTCCATCTTCTTAAATGTGAGGATTTGTCACTTTTCTTTATCATTTATGACAGTAAATGACGAGTCTTTTGGTTTTGAACTGTTGGTTGGACAAAAGAAGACGTCACTTTGGGCTCTGGGAAATTGTGAACATTTTTCACAATTTTTTGACATTTTATAGATTAAATTAGGGGTTTTTAAAATCGGGAGAATGAGGGCCTCCCCACAGACAAAGCTTGGAGAAAAGCACCCCACTTAATTTACTTGCTTAGCTTCGTTCAATTCCTGGATGTCTTATATTATTCGATCCCATAGACATTATCATCAGATCAGCCAATATAGTCCAATATTCAATCGATTCATCGTGAAAATAACTGGCAGATTAATTGAAAATGAAAATAACTGTTAGTTGCAGCCCTACAATATTTGTTTCTTTATGAAATCTTCCATCAATGAGTTTCACAGAGGCAGATTACTGTAGGAAGATTACATTTGACACCCTGTTTAAAGAGAATAAATTACGGTGTACCAACAAAGTCTTCACCTCAAGTTCCCTCTGTGTGCTTTTCATTGAGTAAATCTGCCCTTTAGCATCCTCAACTGGATTACAGTCTTAGCTTGAAGAAGAAAAGTCAAATCCCTAAAAGCAGGAATAAATGGCTGTGGTAGAAATAAAAAAAATAAAAAAAAGTGATATCAAGTGAAACCGTCATCCGTTTCCAAAAAAAATGAAAACCATTGAGGAGCTTAACCACCGGGTGGTGCTGCAACACTGCAGCCAAAACACAAACATAACCAAACCTGCAGTGTGGATCTGTGCTTAGTTTCAAAACCACCTCCAATAACAAAAATCACTTCCCTGATAAACCTCGGCGTTCCACTAAGACACCCACACTTGTGTCCTCACTGTTAAACACGCCTTCGCTTCATGTCCGTTTATCTGTAAGGATCAAAAATACATCCTGAAGTTTCCCTTTGGAAGAACTATTACGTGCTTTTCTGCTTTTTCTCTGTCTGTGTCCTGATGCCACAGCGAGTTTCAAGTCTCTGCAAGCTGATTTTCATGATATTAATAATAATAATAATAATAATGGTTGCAGGGAAAATGAGTAACAGTAATGGCCAGTATAAGAGTTTATGGGCTGAAACATGCAAAGATAAGAGGTATGGTCCTTTAAATTTACAACCAATATTATGCCTTTGAGAGTCTTGTTCCAGTGGAGAGTTTTAGTGTTAAGATTTTTTTGAGGTTTTTACAACCTAACAGGAAAAAATATTCTAGGGGATGCTCTGAATACTTCATACTTAACGCAAAATATTATTATCTTATCCGTTTAATCCTTCACACTTGAGAACAGACAGACAAATCTCAGAGACCGGGGTTAAATAAACACAAGCAGCATTGGCAACCGACTGTTAAACTGGAAATATGAAGTAGAAAAAGTCAATAAGAACAACGACAAATAAACAAAACAAAAGGAAAATGTCTGTACATAGTAGGTCTCTCCTGTTTCCCCACTGTCCTTGAATGCACCCTTCGTTACCTCCTTCGCGGCGACGACCCTCCTCCGTACAGTCGTCTCGCAAGAGGACGGGGGCAGAGTCCAGCAGTTCAGATCTGCCGCCCGGTTGGTCCTTTTCCTTGGCATGAGAGAGTGTGTCACACAGAGTGGAGGAGGTGTTTCAGTTCGTCTCACTTGTTTTGTCCTCAGTCTGTTTGTCCTGGAGGAGAGTTATGAGCGACTCCCACGCTGCCTGGCACTGCACAGGGCGGAGATGGATGGAGACAGTCGAAGGAAGCGAAAAAAAAAACAAAAGAGGTGAAAGGGAAAGAGGGAGAGACAGAGTGAGATGCAGTGATGCAAGAGAAACATTTTTGAAGTGATAATCTGTGGTAGCTTCAAGTGAATACAGTACCTGATTCAGCACAACCCCACACAAACTGAACAGCTTTCATTACAACAAGACATTGTACATATTTTTTTATTGTACATGTTTATATTTTTATCAAAGTTTTTCAACTCTTGCAGTAGTAGCTTTTTATTTTCTTATTTTCTCCCTAAAATGTTTATTGTTATGCACCAAAACAAAAAGGCAAATTCCTTGTGCATGAAAACTTAGTCAGTAATAAGTCCTATTCTGATTTTTGCTATGCATTTTTTTCGGATTTATTAAGGCTGTTTGTTGCCAAAAATCTGGTGATGACGGCAAGAAATTATAAGATTTATCATTAGATTTATTATCATCATTAAAAAAAATTTCCAGGAAAATAAGACATCTTATTTTTGTAGCCACCTGCTGTGGCGTCTTGTGTCATCCTGTGGACGGACAAGTGGGTCTTAACCTCTGACCCCTGCAGAATTATTTTGCTTACTGTACTTGGAAGTATCGATTTACTGTTCTGCTGTAAAGCTACAATATATTTCACAAAGAGACACTTTGTTCAACTCAGGATTCTGTGTGATGTCTGTCTCCATAGGTACATATATATATTTATATAAAATATATATTTAATGTACAATCCATCAGTATTTGTGTATTATTTTGTGTCCTGAGTACTTAAAATGTCCGTGACAATACGTATCATGATATTATTCCATATATTGTGATATACTGCAATAGTATTAGTGAGGTGATGTTATTTATGCTATTTTTTAATCTGATTTTAAGAAATCTGTCGTAATATAAAGAACACACTACACACACACTATTAGCAGTCAGGGTTTAAACACAACACAATTAACCACTGGCACAAATTTGTGCATGTATCATTGGGCCTGTATCACAATACAGTGTTTCTGAGGATCAGTGCAGTATTACAAAACATATCATGATTTGTTTTGTATGTATCTGTATCTGTAATGAAGCCAACTTTCTGCTTCCTCTGACAGTCTATGTTCACTCACTCTACTTTCAGTTTCAGGGTCACAAGTTCAAACCCCAGACTGGTGAGATAAATCGGAGTGTTGGTGAAAAGTGTTGCTTCCTTAGGTGATCTTGAGCAAAGAATCTAACTTTAACAGACAGCTAATTTCAGCTCAGCTAGTGCTCTGTTGGATCTGTTCATAGTGGATTATTTATCAGGACTGACTTATTACAATGTGTTTCAGGGTTGTACTCAACACAGAGTTGTTCCTCTTTTTTTTTTTTTTAGTTCAGCACCACAATAAACTCATATCTGTCTGCATGGGGATGTTTTACCAGTTAAGACTTATGTTTCACGCCTTTCTTTGCAATCTGTGATGTGAAAGCATCAGATTTCCACACAGTCAGAAACAGTAAAAGTGTCTGTTCTGTTCAAAGTTCAGGTATAAAATCCCAGCACACTGTGGAGTGTCTCTCCTGTGTCAGCTGCCCTGCACGCTCTGCCGGTGCACTGGGGTGGCTGACAGCCCGTCACCTACACTCCATTTTTATCATCCTTCTACGCTTCCATCAGAGTTAGTACTGTGGTGGTTTTAAGACTCGGTTTGTAAAGTTTACAGCCTGTCATTCTATTACATTGCTCTGTGTACAATAACCTAGCTAAAACTTGTTTACCAACCACTCGTTCCACCCTCGCTCAACAGTTAACCAACTAGTATAACAACATATTTATAGTTCCCCTTATTTATAATTCCTCACTGAAGTATTATCCTTGTGCATGTTTGTGAGGTTCTATGTTTTTTATCCTGTTACTGTAATGAACACTGACAAAAAAACACAAATAGTTACAGCTCAACTCAACCTTCACTGCCTTTAATTGACGTGACATTACCCTAAGTGTGTGAGAGCTTCAATTGTTGCCTGAGGACCACCACAACTTAAAGAAAGTGTAAAGAAAGGGCTCAAAAAGTCCACAACTGCGAATACATCCTAACACTATACAGACAACATTTCTGTTTCTGTTCTCACTATAAAAATGTTGTGATGAATGATTACAGGACAATTAAATCTTCCCGCAGAGATTTAAAGCAGTGTTTTCCAGCATGCTGTGTACCTTCTCATAGTGGTTGATGTTTTTGTCGGCCATGCCTGTGAGAAGTTGTTTGAAGTCTTGTCTCTTGTTGCTCTGCCAACGCTCCCAGTCTGCCTTCAGGTCCGCGTTGAAACACTCCACTTTGTCCTGGCACTTCTCCACCTCCACTGGCATCTATGGCGACAAAGACAAAACTACAGCTACGGGGGCCTTTGGGGGATATAAGACGAGACTACAGGTTACAGGGCTACAACCTCAGGGGTCTGGGTGGTGCGGGGATTACGGGGGGAGAGTTTTATCAGGGAAATTTTAAATTTGACAAAGTAACAGAAGGCTTTCACCAATTCTCCCTCTCAAATCCTGAGAAGCTTTTATTTTGAAGAGATTATTCATCCTTATGAAGTAAGTATGTCGTTATCGTATTATTAAAACACTTGAATTAAAATGATTAAACGTCCCATCATGTGCTCACGACAGGGACATCTGAGGGAGAAAGTAATACTGTGGAAAAGAGTGAACTTTGGGAAAATACAGACACTTAATAACGGCAACAGTGAACACATTTTAAGGTCTCCATGTGTGAGAGGAGCTCCATATTCAGATGAGAGGAAGGAGGAGGCTTACTGGCATTCTGTCCTCCTGTTTGCGCAATATGGCCGCTTCTAGTCGTCCCTCGTACTCCGCCTGGCTCTGGTCTCGCTTCCTCAAAACATTCTGTAATCAACCCGGAAAATGTCAACTTGTTTGACTGTTTCTCATCATTATTGTGACATTTACTGATACTGTAATATTTCTGGTAGAGACAACGTGAAGAAATATTAAACAGAGAGATGCGCTGAGTCAGGAGCTTGGTGAGGACATGAGGCATGCAGGATCTCGGAAGCTACTTCCTGTAATGATTCAGGGTGAAAGGTGAGTCAGCTGGAAAAAAAAGACTTGTGCGTAGCTGCGTCCAGACTGTGTCCAGAATTCCAGACTGCACACCAGAGTTATTGTTTTGTACAATAGTTTGCATTCATTTTTATTTTTATGGCATGATGTCAATGTCATTTTTAGTGGATTTGCTTGTTTCAGATGAGTTTTTATTGTTTAAAAATGTCTATTTTGAGTTTTTTTAAATAATAATATGTGGGGCAACATTTAAGAAGTTCAGAACCTGTATGACAATACAAACGTAACACTTTGTGAAGGCAACTGATTCACAATCATGTAGACATCCCGGTCATTCACCAGTGCCTCTTCACATCCGTTGTGTGACAAATTTGACCAAACTGACAAGGACTAAAACTAAAAAACATTTCCTGTTACCTACTTATTTTTAGTTTGGTTTTAGTTAACTATAATTATGTTGCTAAACACTATTTCTAAGCAGCTTTTAATATGTAGTGTGTTCTCACTGGAAAACTGACAAAACAAAGTATACTCAAACCAGATGGTGCGCAAACTAAATTTAGACGATTTCTGCATGTGCCCACAATGCAAAGCACAAAGGAAATGGAGGAGCTGCTCACAGCCGGAAAAAAAAAAAAAAAAAAAAATTTAACAAATTGTGGGTGGTGGCGAAACAGCTCCAGAAAGATCAAAGTATTAAATCATAAAAAACATTTTGCTGTCTATTTGTGACATCTGACATTGTGTGTATTGTCTCATTTCGTGATAGTATAAATGGTTAAGTATGAGGCTTTTTTGTTTACTAACTAGTGGTCGACCATTATGGGTTTCTCAATTGCCGAGGATGAAACTCAGATTGAGGAAAAGGTGTGTATAATTCCATTATTCTATACACATTACAATACAATATACATCATTATCATAGCCAATAACGTGTTGTTTTTTATTTTTAAATTAAAGAGAAAAATACATTGGGTTACACTGTAGATTTCAGAACGTGACCAGCATTTAAGGGAGAGTGTGGAACAGTATATCAGAAGCAATGTCATTCAACTGCATTAGTCTATACATTGAAATATCAGATGTATGCAGGACAAGCCAGAAACGTTTTTAGAATAGATTTGCAGTTATTTAGGATGGCAGGAGGAACATTTTCACATGGTAATGATGGTAATTGAGAAAATTTAGGTAAACCTTTGCAGCAGGATGCATGAGAGTGATAGTACAGGGCTCAACTTACTTTTTCACAAAATGCACATGGAGGCACGCTAACATTGTTCCACAACAGCACCGGTCACAAGGCTGCCAGCAAATGTGTCTGCTGACATTTTTTCGTTTATTGGCCACGTCAGCACAGACATCCAACAATGCCAACTATCCCACAAGGCCAGATAATCAGCCCAATTAATCGGCCAACTGATTAATTGGTCTATCACTAATTCGAACTGCCAAAACAGTATAATATGATGATTAGTATTTGTATACTATGTAAAGAAAGTATGGATTTGGGACACAGTCTGTGTTTGTGTGTGTAGCAAAGACAAAGGATGTACTTTGAAAATATTTGCTTTCGTATGAAGAAGAAGAACAACAAAGCTGACTCGCCAGATCTCTAAGAACATCAAAGAAACAAAAAAATCTTTCTCTGACCTTCATGGATTCTATGTAGAGGATGTACTCTCTGAGAACGGGCAGGAAGTCCTGGCTCATGTTCTCACTCTGGTCCTCCAGAGCTCTGCAGCACGTCGTCAGGCAGCCGGCCACGCCTTCCAGGGGGCGCTGCAGCTCGTCCTCAGACCCCGCCCAGCTGGAGTACACAGTGCTGTACTCGCGCAGCTCTGTCAGATACTCTGGTGAGGATTTAAGAAAGCAAGCGAGGGTTAGACAGTCAAGTCAAGCAAGAAATGGAGAAAAGAAGAGCTGTGGTGTTCCTTTTTCACACTTCTTAAAAGGGATAGTTCAGATTATTTAAAGTGAGGTTTCTATCAATAGCTAGTGTATTACCTACAGTATATGGCGGTCAACACGCCCCCAAGTTTTTAAGTGGCTAAAATACCTTTTGTTGCTCACCCGGTCCACAGCAGTTCATTGCTTAGCTTCCATGCTTGTGCCCCTCTTTGCTTCTCCAAACTGGGGGCATGCCGACTGCCATCTACTGTAGCTAATACCCTGATTATCAATAGGAAACTCATACAACCCCAGTTAAAATAATTCATTTGAACATTTACTTCATTTGATGACATGTAGATACTCTGTTACCACCAATACTGCTACTAATACTCTGTAACAACATGGGACACTGCTGGACTGAAAACAAATCACAACAGAACTTTCTTTTTTCCTCACATTCAACTGTAAAATCTATATTTGTAAATTACACATGAGGGAGGTTGATGGCTAAACGCCAGGCTGCTGAGTCAAGCATGCATGGCATTTGCTTTTGCACACTCTCTGTCAGTTCACAGTCCTTCATTATCAACAGTTCCCAGAGTTCCCATCTTATCTCCTCCAATATGGACACAGGGCCCTTTGGTTTACGCTGCGGACTTTTCAGTCCAAAACCCCCGAACAGATGGTGGTGGCGATCATTTCACACAGCAGATGACAGGTATTTACAGCATCGCTCCTCATGCATGAGCGAGGAGGCCTGCAGTTATCAAACACAATGCACCACTCAAGGCCCAAAGGTCGGTGGGGTTTTTCTCCAAACAAACACTGTGGGTCAATACTGCAGATACATTCACACAAGTGTGAAAACACTGAACCGTTTCATGACATGAGCTAACCACAAGCACAACGTAGCACATGCAAATAGCTGCCAGCGAGTAGGTTCACTGAGAGAAGAAGTCTGGGGAAGTACTATTGGACAACGTGATGCAAGCAGCACAAACACACACTGCTGTTTTGAAATGTTGCTTCCTGGAGCCTAAAATAGTAGCATTAGTAACCTGGAAGAAGTAATTATGAAGAAGTGGTTTCAGCTCTCACTTCAGTGGATCTGCTTGTTACATCACAGCACTTACATGCAGCTTTTCCCCAATAAGGCAGTGTGTAAATGATAACAGAATTGGTAAATGGAGGGTCAAAGAGAAAAAGCAAGTGCTTCTTTTGCATTCCTGTTTAAAACCTGTGCTGTTAGAATGACTTGTGAATATAGCTATTAATTTCTCTTTTTCAAGCTGTTTTACATATATAAATTCCCTTTAGGATAGAGTATGTGGGATTTGTCGGTTGCTGTTTGTACATGCATTCAAAGTTTGACCCTCCTACCCGGCTCAACACCAAGAGAGAGAACAAAAAATCTTATTTTCTTATTGTTTCACAGTGGTTACATTCTAAAGCACAAATAAACACACCCATGCGTCTGCATCATGCCGGATTTTGTGTGAAACGCAGCTTGAAGCGAACCTCCATCCTGTCTCTGTGTCCTCAGTCTGCTCTGCCTGCGTGTGTGGGTGTACGAGTGTGCATCTCTCTCTGCAGCTCTCACAGACAGAGAGCAGAGGAGGGAGATGGAAACAGCAATGTAACCGTTGACAGTGCTAACCTCAGACCCTGCACGGTTATTGGCCACACACCACTGATGCCCAGAAACACAACCCATGGACCCAGCGTCCCTGCAGACAACCTGCCTGTGCTTCGAGTCTGGGGAGGAGGAGGGGGCGGGGGAAAACAACTCGCTCCAACAGTTTGAATTTGGACTACAGTACCAATTTCTGAATGTTAAAGCATTGCATATTTCACTTTTAATTCTTTTATTTATTGGTAGCTTTATGTTCCTTGTTTGTTCATTCTTTTTAGTACAACTGTGAAGGTTTTTTTTGTATTTTATTTGTCCCTGTCAACTTACACTTAATGAATAAACAGGTTTATAGCCATTTGCAAGCCTGCTGAATCATTTATTGGTTGACTCAGTTTTGTTTCTATGCTACCAAGTGTGCAATAAATGCAAAAATGCCTCCCCCAAAAGGGAAGAAGACTCATCAACCTCCCGATAACACAGATTACTTCATAACATCAGCCTGATACCTGACTGCTCCTTGAGGATCCTCTGCGCGATGCGGTCGATGGTTCCGAGTTTTTGGGTGAAGGTGTCCAGGTATTCTCCCATCGCGCAGAACTCGGGCGGCCGTGCCCGGAGCTTGTAGCCTCCGGCCACGTGCTTCACAGACTCACCCACCTTGGTCAGCAATGCCAGACCTTGGCGCTTGTTCAGGTCCTGTAGACACAGTGACAACAACACTAAATACATAGGTATGAAACGACAACTGTGTTAACACATCAATAAAACAACATACGT
This sequence comes from Lutjanus campechanus, assembly GCA_027495735.1. Taxonomy (NCBI): domain Eukaryota; kingdom Metazoa; phylum Chordata; class Actinopteri; order Lutjaniformes; family Lutjanidae; genus Lutjanus; species Lutjanus campechanus. Next base: position 2,367 of record JAJHUR010136244.1, on the reverse strand, counting down.
ACTGATCTAATCCATAGATGTTCATAATCCATTCTTCTGACACCGTCACCTGTGTGTTTAGAGAACCCCACAGCTTCCTCTGTTGTTTTATTACCTTAGTTCTTCATTACACATTATACACTGTCAATCTGATACTGTTGTATTATGCTTATGCCCTACTTTTTGTCTTTCTCTTCCTTCTGAGTCCAATTATTTTACTGCTGCAACAACCTCATTTCCCCACAGGGATCAATAAAGTCTTGTCTTGTGTCTCAGCTACTTAGAGACAAAATTTGTGACTGATGGCAGATGTGGAACACACACATACCCACACACACAAAAGCAGAAGCTCTGTATTTTGTGGTTCCGCATTTTACTTAAAGCGCTGCCAAGATTACTGTTTTTTATTTGCATTAAAACAAAACATGCAATATGACAAGGCGCTGCATAAAATTTACTGCATCCAAGCATGTGACAGGAGAAGCACTGACCGTCCACCTTGTGTTTTCAACTGAAGGAGTCAACACAGTTTGTAACTGCACTCAGAGAGAGCATGAATTTGTCTGTGTGTTGGTCACGGTCAGTCTAAAATATCCCTGCCACACATCTGCCTCGGTAAATTAAGGGTTTATTTCAACCACACAACTAGAGCTGGTGATTGTTGAAACAGTGGAAAGATGAGTCAAGACGTTTTTGGTGAGTTTTATTTTGTTTCTGTCGCATTTGAATGAAGATAATGATGTTAAAATTATAGTTTTGCAAAGGGAGTCTGGTTAGTTAGAGCAATAAAACAGCTGTTTCTTGTTAAACAAAAGAAATTTATTCAAAATTTATTTTTTAAAAGTTTATCTCTGTAGTGATCCTTTGCATAATGTTCTCAGACACTTAGAATATCAGTCTGAGCCTGAACTTCCCACCCTTGTGTTGTCTCACCTTAGCAGACAGAAAAGTGTTTAGGTGTGGGTTGAACGAGAGGACAGGGTGGTCGGCAACCCGCTTCAGGAACTTGTCCAGAGCTTTCATCCTTGTCTCCACAAACTCCTCCGAGAAACGATCCACCACGCCCTTCATCACGAATTTCTCTGGCAACGGCTGCAGATGAAAAGAGATGATAGAGGAGGAGGAGGAGAGAGGAGAAGCAGAGTGGAGAGAGTAAATGAAGTGTTTCTAAATGGAAAGCAGGACTGTGCGCAGGTTACGTCATGGCTCATTTGACCTACAGGGATGAGGTGGGTCGGCTGGCTGTCCTCCAACTTGATCCTCAGCCAGTCAAAGTCCTGGTAGCGCCGTCGCACACAGTACTCCGGCAGGTCGAACTCTATCCGTGTTGTCTGAAGAAAAACACAGACATACAGAAGCACATTTGCTGTGTTACCTGGGAGGATAGTGTGTTACCCATTTAAAGCCCAATTCTGCCTCTTAATCTAAAAGTGACAAAAATACAATTTACAATGTGCAAGGGCTTGATAGATTTTGATCAGTAGCAAGGAATCATCGATTACATCACAACATTAAAGGGATAGTTCAGATTATTTTAAATGGCATTGAATGAGTTAATTATCCACAGTCAGTGGATTAGCTACAGTAGATATCAGTTGGCACACTCCCAGCTCAGAGAAGCGAAGAGGAGCACCAGTACAGAAGCCAAACCATTAACTGCTGTAGACAGAGTGAGCAATGTCCACCTAAAATATGAGTCAAATGTTGATTTTTCCAAGCCAACCAAACTCCATAGGAAAATCAGTCATTTTTACCTCACAGAACACTGGAGTTGCCGGTCTACCTCTGCTCAATCAGTGAGTTTGTTTGAGTTATTTTGTGACATGGGGATTTTGAAAGGATAGTTAGACTCACAAATGTCACACAATCACACAAACAAACTCACTGATCAAGGCAGCAGTAGAACAGCTACTCCTTTGCACTGCGAGGTAAAATTGCTCATTTTTACTATGGAGTTTGGATGGTCTGGAGAGAGCAATATTTGGCTCATACAACAGTGGTTTCCTGTCAGGCAGGAGTAAACCACACGGCCACTGCAGAGGCCAGTCCATAGCGTGAATGCTTTACCAATTGAGCTACCAGGCCGCCCAAATGGACCTTTTTAAATACCTTTTGTTGCTGACCCTGTCCACTCATTGCTTAGTTTCTGTGCTGATACTTCTCTCTGCTTCTCCTAACTAGGGGCATGTCAATCGTCATCTACTGTAGGTAATGCACTGACTACTGGTAAGTAGCTCATACAATCCCACTTCTGTTCATTGTTGCCCATTTAGGATTACTGTCCACGCTTATTGGCCTTGAAATATAGCTGACAGCACACACACACAAACACACACACACACACACACTCTCTTTCTGACAATACAGTGTTAAAAGATACCCCCTACA